>CAUYRH010017940.1:0-91719 GCA_963574655.1 Perodicticus potto
CCCAGCTACTTGGGAGGCGGAGGCAGGAGACTTGCTTGAGCCCAGGAATTGGAGGTTGCTGTGAGCTGTGATGCTACGGCACTCTATCCAGGGTGACAGCTTGAGGCTCTGTCTCAAAAACAAACAAACAAACAAACAAAAAAATGTATATATTGTCTCAATACAGTCAAATCATCTTTTATACTTACCTGGGGATTAGAGTAAAATGTAGCAAATCAATATCTTTTATTTGTATAGTTTCCATTAATATCATTTTACAGTCTTATTAGGCAACCAACTTGATAATTAACTCTATTTTACAGATGAGAAAACTAAGGCTTTAAGAAATCACCAGGGGGGCGGCGCCTGTGGCTCATCGAGTAGGGCGCCAGCCCCATATACCAAAGGTGGCAGATTCAAACCCGGCCTCGGCCGAACTACAGAACAAAAATAGCTGGGCCTTGTGGCAGGTGCCTGTAGTCCTAGCCACTTGGGAGGCTGAGGCAAGAGAATCGCCTAAGCCCAGGAGCTGGAGGTTGCTGTGAGCTGTGTGACGCCATGGCACTCTACCGAGGGCGATAAAGAGAGACTCTGTCTCTACAAAAAAATAAAAAGAAATAAAAAAAAAGGAAGAAGAAATCACCAGGGCTTGACACTCAAAATTCAGTGGTTAGGGCACCGGCCACATACACTGGGGCTGGCGGGTTCGAACCTGGCCTGGGCCTGTTAAACAGTGACAACTACAACAAAAAAATAGCCAGACTTTGTGGCAGTCGCCTGTAGTCCCAGCTACTTGGGAGGCTGAGGCAAGAGAATCACTTAAGCCCAACAGTTGGAAGTTACTGTGAGCTGTGCTGCCACAGCACTCTACCAAGGGCAGTGAGACTCTGTCTCAAAAAAAAAGAAAGAAAAAGAAACCTTACCCGAGGTCATAAAGTTAGAATCAATTAAATGTGGCCCAGAATCCTTTTCTTCTGACTTTTATTCTAGTGTTCCATGATTTCAGTGCTTAACATCTGACTTAATGTCACTAACAGAAAGTCTTCTGTTTAAATATTATTAGGAACAATTAGAACATATTGTGTTTCAAATATATTTAAAGTTTTAACTATCAATTTCTTTTCCTTACTGTCTGTTCCTGTGCTTGGCATATAGGAGACCGTGATGAAGATGATAGAAGCTTTTTGAATTTGTTCCATCTTGTACATGCTCAGGCTAACTTCCATAAAGAGGTCCTGTATTTGACCATAAATACTCTCTCTACCTAAATACTCAGGAAGCCTTGCCTTTAGAAAACCTCACTGAACTAACAATGAGAAGAGTGCTACTTTATCTTTTTCACACCCCAAAAAATAGCATCCATGAGACTTTTTGTCATCTGTGTGACCTAAGAATTCAAAAACTGCATAGAATTTTAGAAGCAACTGCTTACATCATTAATATTAATGTAAAAATAATAGGTAAATGCAAGAATGTATTGAGATTTCTCTGAAAAACAAGCCCTGCCTCTCCAGGTTTTGGTCATTCTCACATCAAACTGAAGTAGAATGTTAGCTGTCCAAGAATCTTGGGCTGCCCAACTGTATTTAGGATCTTTGAAGCAAGAGAAAATTCTGTTTTATAGTTAGAGCAGACCCAAATTTACTAAATAGTTATATCTGTTACTTTGCCTAAGTTGTATAGACATAGCCCAGAATGTTTTGTAAAGATTTGCAATATGGTGTTTTGGAATGTGCAGAATATAAATCTCATTTTTTTACCACCTTCTTGGCATATGCTTACAAAGAACATTATATTTTGTTCATGTTTTGCATGAACTAACAGATAAAAAACTAAAGAAAGTTGTGTGTGTGTGTGTATACATACACACACACATATATATATAAATATACATATAGACATGTGCAACAGACATATATTTCCTTCTTTAAGATGAATCATATAAGAGGTCTATAAATAGAAAAAGGTATATATTGTCTCAATACAATAAAATCATCTTTTATGCTTTCTTGGGGATTAGAGTAAAACATAGCAAATAAGGGAAAATATAAAATGAAAGGAAGTAGCTACTCAGCTGCCAGAACAATTTTCACAAATAATTTGCACATATTCCTAAAGCTTTTCTCCTTATCTCAGAAAGTGGGATTTGATGAAGGAAGCTAGAGGAATAGATGGTTAGAGCAGGCCATGAGAGATAAGGGCTCTTTTCATTCTATTAAATGGATTACAAGAATCTCTAGGACTGTGTTTCAGTCTGACTAGCTTCAGCCCCACCACTACTCAGGGAGATAATTACAGTGCTAAACAGGGCTGAAATAGTACTGGAGTCCTGGATCTCTGGTTTTCTTCTCCTTTGGCTTGATCATTTTACTTCTGATGACCCCACTCCTTCCCCTGGCTTTCTTTTCCCAAGTGCTAGATTTGATTTACCTCTGGAACTGATGGAAAGAAAAAACACTAGGAAATATGGAAATTACCTGCAAAAGTAGGGTGTAAATTGTGGGAAATTCTCAAATATTTAGCAAAAAGGACTTAGTGATGGAATAATAGGACAAAGGAAGAATGAAAATTGTGGAGAAAATGTAAATTGTGCTAATAAAGATTTTACTATATTTCAGTAGCAAACGTATTTACCTTCATTTTTGGAGGGTGAGAAATTAACTACCTTTCTTACATGGATTTTCCAACTATAATTTCATAGATGGCAGGATTTTTTTTCTCCAGAGTTTGTCATTTTCATATTAATATAAAAACAAAATTCTTACTTTTATCTTAGTTTAATTTTCTTCTTCTCAATTTCAGAACTCACTCACAATTGGATTATAAAGATTAAAAGTTGGCAGATGGTAGAATGTGAAAATCAGACCTTAATTCGCTTTTTCTTTTTCTCACATATGCTTTCAAAGCATAAATTTATTAAAACTCTGGTGATTCCAAGTGAAGAATATATCTCATTCAATTATTTGGTGAGGAGTAAGAGAAAAATAAAGAAAAAAGTAAAGATTTTAATATAAATAGTGAATATTTTCAATATTTTACAAAATAGATGCTAGATTTCATTTTCTTGAAGAAAGAAATTTGGCATTGTAAAGTTTCCTTGAAGTTCTTGAATTAACCAAGTCTCCACAGCAGTTATTTTCAGCAAGCTTACAAAAGAAGCCTAGTTTAAACTGTTTTGATTTAGATTTTGAGTCTCTTTACATACTTGAACTTATATGACTGCTGCTGTAAGTTTTTTTTAACTCATAATTATTTCATTATTTTCAATAATTGTGAGATTATTATCTCACCCTTCCCAGAAATTTGGAACATTAAAAAAGAAAAATTGGCCAGGTCCAGTGGCTCACACCTGTAATCCTATCCTACTCTGGAAGGCCAGGCAGGAGGATCATTTGAGCTCTGGACTTTGAGACCAGACTAAGCAAGAGTGAGACCCCCATCTCTACTAAAAATAGAAAAAATTAGCTGGGCATTGTGGTGGGCACCTTCTAGCTACTTGGTAGACTGAGGCAGGAAGATCGCTTGAGGCTAGGAGTTGGAGGCTGCTGTGAGTTATGATGATGCCACTTCACTCTACCTGGAGCAACAGAGCAAGACTGTCTCAAAAATAATTTGCAATTTAATTTTTGGAGTCAGTAGATAAATGGTATCATTTTGCCACCAATAAAATGTAAACGGACAAATTATTCATTCAATTATTAATAGATATAATTAACATTTATGACCAAATTTGCCATTTCTTCAATTCAGTGGTCCATTTTTTCTCCTGAATATATTTGTCATCAGTAATGAAGTAAAATATCAAATTTTAAAAGTGGGAGTTTAATTTGCAAAAAACATTTATTATTATTACTATTGATGTTTAAGTGAATTGTCACTAAAAAGGAGCATTTGCAAAATGAATATCCTAAAAACACTAGGAGACTGTCAATTCCTAACTAACTCTAGAACAGTTACAATAACATAACTATGTAAACTAGTAACAAGTCAAATAACTTAGCCTATACCTTTTTTTAAATTAGAAGATTGGCATGAATGAAAAGACCTAGGCTCCCAGCCCTTTTCTTCGCTTTTCATAGTGATATCCTCACTCTCATCTGACTTTGATATGTAGGATGATTTTTACTTCTACTACAAAGCAAACTTAACAACACATTGTTATATTTATCTTTATTATTGTTCTATGTGCATACCACACACCACAATATTACTAATAATAAACTTACGATGCTACTTTTCTTAAAAGCCAAAGTTTGTATATTGTGATAATTACTCTGTACCTTATGCTGTTAATCTTAGCCAAAAAGCTAAGATGCGATTACTCTGTACCTTATGAAACTATAGAACCATAACTATTTTTTTTGCCAATTCCTTCTCATGCTCTTCTATCCTCTCACCTCTCTCGTATTCATGATGCAGGTGGTAAATGACACTTGGGAAGCAGTTCAAGTGTTCAAGAAGTTCAAGCATTGTTTATTAGGCAGTTCTCCATAGCATGAACAATAGGCACCTTGTTTCATACTTTTCTCATCATATGATGAATTAGTTCTTGCGGCTCGGTGCCTGTGGCTCAACAGATTAAGGCGCCAGCCACGTACACCTGAGCTGGCAGGTTCGAATCCAGCTGGGCCCGCCAAACAACAATGACGGCTGCAACCAAAAAAAATGGCCGGGCGTTGTGGCGGGCGCCTGTAATCCCAGCTACTTGGGAGGCGGAGGCAGGAGACTCACTTGAACCCAGGAATTGGAGGTTGCTGTGAGCTGTGATGCCACGGCACTCTATCCAGGGTGACAGCTTAAGGCTCTGTCTCAAAAAAATGAAAAATAAAAAATAAAAATAAAAATGACCATCTAACCAGTTTTCTCCGTTTAAAAACAGACTTCCATCCCTTCTTGGCCTTCTGGATAGGATCAAGTGTAGTGTCTGTTCTTGTTAGTTTAACAATAGACTTCCTCAGGGGGGTAATTACAATTAATTAAAATTGTAAAATCATACACAGTTGGTCTCCTGTCCAAGTGTTGCTGGTAAGCAGTCTGCTCCCCAGTTTGTGGTGGGCCCCATCCCTGGGGAGGATGGTTGGCAGCAGCTCTTTCTCTTCCTCTCGACCCCTCATCTTTAAACCTTCTTGGATAGTTGCAGGAAAATTCCAAAGTAGCTCCCTTTCCTGATAAAACCACTCTTTACCATATGCTCCAGATTTCTTGATGAAAACACAGATGGGAAGAGAAATTTTTTTTTAAATCTTGCTTTATATGGGACCCTCTTGAGAACATCTTTTTTGTGTGAATTTGATTAATATAAAGAAGGGAATAAATATAAGTTAACTTGATTAAATTAAGACCTATACAGTTTATTCTTCTTTGAAGAGAAATAGTCTTTCAGCCTGCACTTTGGATTCTCCTCTAAGTCACCAGAATAGTTTTGAGCCTGTAGAGAACTACTTTTCAACAGCAGTCATCAGGTGAACTGGGAGATGGCAATGGCATGGACGCTGGTATTGCCAAGGCAGCTTATGCATGATGTCAAAGGTGGGTCAACACAAGTAGCCAGTGGGCTATGAATGTGTGCCAGCTGTTCTGACAGCACCTGGATGGAGCTCTAGCAGGCAGGTTGTGTTTAGAGAAAACCAAGGAGAAAATAACATGTTAACTGGAATAAACCGTTTGGGGTCAACATAACAATCTGATGTTTTTGTACTTGTGTGAGATATAAAAAGAAAACTTGAATTTCCATTAGGCTTCAGATGAACTTCAAACTTCTTGCCTGTGCTTGGGCACCTCCAAAGAAGTGTCTGGACAGAGGCAAAGCTGCCTAAACTTCCACCCCCCCATCTTTACTTGCTCTAAAGCGCCTCGCTGTCTTTATTTAGAGTGATGTGTCTTCACTGTGGTCTCCACTCTCTTCTTCCAGAGTTTTATAAATGGAAACTGACATGGACTACGAAAGACCCAACGTTGAAACCATCAAGTGTGTGGTCGTGGGTGACAACGCCGTGGGGAAGACACGCTTGATCTGTGCCAGAGCATGTAACACCACCCTCACACGGTACCAGCTGCTGGCCACGCACGTCCCCACCGTGTGGGCGATTGACCAGTACCGTGTCTGCCAGGAGGTGAGATGTACAGCATGTCTTCAGAACTCTTGAGGCAGATCGTTCCTCTTTGCCAGTCTGATGCTTAAAAAAGGAAGAGGGTGGGCAAATTGCACATTTCAAAGCAAACCTAAGCTTTTTAGTGCCACAAGTGAAAATAAAAGCATACCTAGGAGTGTGGCTCTTATATCTTGAATGAGGGTTTGAGTCATGTGATTGCAGGAAGAGAATTAGGACTTAGCTTAAGTCCCATTAGATGGAATAAGTGAGAGAATGAAATGCAAATGAGTCGAGGACATTAAAGGGTGTTGGCTTGGACACACTGTCCTGGGAGCCTCTGATTGTCGCGGCTGCTTACTCTATCCCACAGGTCTTGGAACGTTCCCGGGATGTTGTCGATGAAGTGAGTGTTTCTCTCAGGCTTTGGGACACTTTCGGGGATCATCACAAAGACAGACGTTTTGCATATGGCAGGTAAAGCAAGACCAGTGTGCACGGTTGAGCTTTGAGTACCATCTCCTTTTCAAAACCAGCAACTGGTTCCCAAATGAAAACAAAAACCTGGCATCACGTGGCCTTCAAATGTGGTTGGTTCTGCCCTGTAGCTAAGAAAAGAAAAAAGAAAGTAAAGGATGGTATGGTTTCCTGTTGTCAAAAATAAGCAGGGTCTGCCTTACCACTGAGAAAGAACCTTGTTTAAAACAACCAGTGCTAGTTAAGCTGGAAAGTTTGCTAGATGAGGATTTTGTTATGCCCTCCAGCCTTGGGCTGCTTTGACTGCTGGTTTTCTAGATGATACTTCACTTGCCTTCTGTTGGAATGTTTTAAGTTATTTCAGCACTTGGCCACATACTTCTGAAGGTCTCTTTGGTCCCTTCGTGACCATATTAGCAGAGTCCAATGTTATTTGCTTTGTACTTTGTGTTATCTAAAAAGTCTGTTATTTTTATTTGAAGGTCATTTTTTAAAAGAAAGAAAAATATCTCTTAAGTCCTTCACAAGGGATGTTTTCAAAATGAAATGAAGCACTAACATTTAGTTTTATTTAAAGAACAAATAAGGAGGAAAAAATCCAGTAATGGAAAAATTCATCTAAAAGGATGATGATATGGGGAAACATGGTCAAAGTGCCTTAAAATATTTAGCAGCTTCTCCTTGTCACTATACCTTAAAGTCTCTGCAGTGAAGAGAGCTATTAAAATCTGGATGAGACGAGATTTTTTTCTTACTGCTTAATTGTTACATCAGCACATTTCATTTTAAGTTTAGAATTTAAGCGTCACGGCTTAGTAGTAGTCCCCACAGCATGGTAGCCTTACAGGATTGGATGAGTTACATACTTGGTATTGAGATAAGCATTTCTGAAAGTTCCTCTCTTTCTTCAAGCTCTCAACCGACAGTATCGTTATTTATCCAAGTGATCTAAAATACTGCTGAAAGGGCTTGCCCGATTCCTGAGAAGTAGTGCACACACCGAAAAAATCTGCAATTTACTCATTTTTTTCCAAAGGGAACTCAGGAAAAGGTTTATGAAAGTAAAACAAGATTTTAATGTTCCCTTGGTAACAAGGACTTTGGAACTTAATATTCAACGCCATAGATACTTTTCTCTCCTTAAATTTTCTGGGGTTTCTTTTTTTTTCCCATAACGTTCTTGATTGTTTTCTTAGTTTCCATTTTGGTTTTCTCTTTTGTCCAACTGTTTATATTATTTATAAAAATAATGATAAATGAACTTGCTTGTAAATAATACTGTGCAGTCGGGTTTGTAGTATCCATGGTCTTAAGGAAGCATGATCTAAAAATGATGACTTTATGCAATGGAAGGATAGATGCAATCGATTCCAAAGGGGTTTTGGCATCCCCACGTCTACAAAGGCTATCCTTTGTTGGGCCCGACGTCCATCTCCCTGAGGTATTTGGGTTTAGACTCTGTAGGCTATTTCGCCAGCTCAGTGGTTTGTTGCTACTTGAAATGCATGCAGGTGGAACAGGGGATTTGAATAGTGTAGAACTCGTATTGTGGTAATGGAAGGGCTGCTGCATTGTGATGTGAGATTCCTGCTTAGCATCTATTTGAGGGTACGATGGCCTTCATAGATCGACTCTGGGCCTTTGCAGCTCCCTAACGCAGCTGGAGTCGTTTTATAACACGTCACACCTACATTTGTTCCCTCCCAACAAAAATAAGCTGCTCTTTCCTGTGGCCCCATCAGTTCAAAGTGCTTTGTTCTTGCTCTGTTGTCTGCGGTGTTTGGTTCTGCCACTGTGACCGGTTCCCCTTCTGATGGAAACAGGAAGTGCTCCCCAAGCCAATTTTGATCCTCCAAGTGGCGCAGAGGGGCTTCAGGAAACACTCCTGTGTTCCTGGCCTCATTCTCGCTGCGGCCTCGCTTTGTGTACAGGTTTGTACCTTGTATTTCCTCAGCCGTTTCCAGTTCCCCAGAGGCTCCAGGGGTCCTGCCACAGCCCCCACCTCCTGTAAGGAACAAAAGCCAGAGCTGCTCTCTCGGACGCCAGCATCTTTCTGTAACGCCGGATAGACTCCATGTCCTGTCACCCTGATGCCACGGCAAAAAGTTACACTTTGGGGGAGACTCTGCTGCAGTAGTTCTTATATTCAGTATAGGGCCCTGACCAGTGCATTTCATTACTCTGAAAACTGTTTAATTTCTTAATGTCTTCCACTTTTAGATTTTTTACCATCTGTAAAGAATAAAAATTATAGTTTCTGACAATCAGTTGGGTTTACAAACCTGTTTTTTGACTGATGTTTTTACTATACTTGGTATGAATTATAAGTCAGTGGGCTATTCACAGACATAAACTTTAAGGCATGTGGAATATATTCCCTATCCTTGGAAATATTTCTGAAACCTTTGTCGAATAATTAATTTGATTCTTGTGGTGACAGTGAGAGAAACCAGATTTGTACTGGGATAGAGCTTGCCTTTGGTTTTCTTTGCTTCTTAGCAAGAAGGTGGTTAATAAGTTGCCCCCTCAGGCATTGTTTGACATGGACAAACTCTAGTTTGCAGAGTAGATTCCATGGGTCAAGGGAGTGTCGGTGGAAGGCAGTCTGCCAACTTGAATTTGCAATTTTTCTGGTGTGGTATAACCAGAAAGCCATTGCTCTCCTCACCATTTAAAGGAATTATTCAACCCGCTGTTTTTTTTTATTTTGTTTTGTTTTCAGCTAACCAGAATAATTGCTCCAGTTTATCACAGCCTAGTATGTGCCAGTCAAAGTAATAAATGCTTTGCTAGTATTAGTTAACCCTTTCAGGAACCCTAGGAGGCAGAGATTATCTTCATGCACAATTGAGTGGAGTTGAATTCTTTTGCCACCATAACTTGACCAACGGTGAAATTCGAGGGCAGATTAAAACCCAGCTCTGCCCTCCTCCTCACTCCCACTCGTTTTTCTGTGCCAAGCTAGGATGCAATTGAAAACTACCCCACGCTGGTGGGCTGGGTTTCTATTTACTCTTCCATATTTGCTCTAAGTCCAAAGACTTAGAACCAAAAGAGATCTCAAAGGTCATCTGGTTGACCCCTCTTCTTCAGGTAGGGAAATCATCCATCCACCTAAGAAAAAGTATCCATCAGAGCCCTTGTATTCCATGGAGATGAAGGGAGCAGAGTAGCATCAGCATGGTAACCCTGCACGCATTTGAAGCCCGTCAGACCCTTTCTTCCCTAGAGTGAACGACACCAACTCTCTTGTGACCTTTCTTCCCACCACCTACTTTCCATCCACTTTTGGATGAACTTTTGAAGCTCTTTTCTGGATCTTTTTAAATGTCAGGAACAAAGCCATACATAGCAACAGTGACTGTGATCAGCTGCTCTTGTTTGGCAAAGGAAAGAGCCTCTTCTTAAAGGGATATTGCTGAACTCAAGAGTTGTCCCCTGGAACTCTCGTTAGAAGGAAATGTTCACACTTAGAAACCTGGCCTTGAATATGTGGATAAATCGGATGGCTGTGCCTTCAGCAGAACACATCTGGGACCCCCAGTCCCTCTCCTGTAGTCACACACATGTAAATATTACAGATTTTATTGTTTCCTTTTCTAGAAAACCGCCTTCACTGATCTGTGTGAGGGTTAGGTGGCCTTCAGACACTTGATAAAACCAGGGTAGTGAAGGTGGTGACAGAAGCACTACAGTTTAATCAGAGAGCCCCATGAGCCAGGCCCGTGCTAGGGGCAGAACCTGTCCTATCCTCTTTCTGCTAGTTGTAAGTCTGCAAAGTCTGCTCCTTTCACAGTTGGAGAAACAGGCACAGAAAGGGACCCTGGTCAGATAGCTGGGGAAGAGTGAAGCTGAACTTTGCTCTCCAGTCTGTCTGGCCCCGAAGCCCATGTCTTCCAACTCTGCCATGCTGCTGTGGCTGGTGATGATGGTGGATGACAGACCCACTTCACATTTGCTCCTGGGACAGTCTAAAGCGCACACAGTCTCATATGGACCCTGAAGACCAACTCTCACCATCTATCGCCAGCTCCATCATTCCCAGGTGCTTCTTAAATTCTTTAATCTGCAGCAAATAGTTTAATTCTTTACATGCGTCCATACATAGCTTAACATGAGTCCTTTTACGTTCAGTAAAAAAATGACACATCCAAGCAAACTTTTTGACAGTGAATAGGGATCCTGAGTAATTTCTTTGTTGTGTCCCCCCGACCAAAATATTTAACTAAACATTCAGACTCCTGTATTTGCCCTTATCCCCAAGAGTTCCAGGCATAATTTCAGTCCAGTTGGAGTGCATTTATTATATAGTTTATTATTATGAACTTAATCTTTCTCAAATTCTGTTGGTTCCCATGAGAAGTAGAGTATGTGTTTTAGATGATAACATTAATCAGAGCAATGGTTTCTGTGTGTCTGTGTAGGTGAGACACATGTAATCACGTACAGCATGGACAGTTGAGGCCCTTTAGAAATTTCAGGGCTATAGGGGCTGGTGTTTGTGCCTTGGCCTAGGATTAGCTGTGCTTGTGGTTTATGGCAAGGGAAAAAGTAAGAAACAATGAATGTATCCAGTACTTTCAATTAGCTGGCGTTGTCCATAGCACATTCTAAATGGTGGGCCAGGAGTAACATTCTGATGATTCCAGGATGGCAAACAGTCTGCAGGGCAACAAAAAGTGTCAAGTGGTGAGGTGATGGTTATGTTAATTAGTTTGACTTAAGCATTTTACATTGTATATCAAATCACCACTTTGTACCCCATAAATGTATACAGTTATGATTTAATAAAAATTAAATAAGAAATAAAAAACTAGGAGTATATTATAAATGTCTTACCACAAAGAATAAGTGAGGTGATGGTTATGTTAATCAATTTGATTTAAGCGTTCCACATTGTATATCAAATCATCACTTGTACTGTACTCCATAAATGTATACAGTTATGATTTAATAAAAATTAAATTAAAAAAATGTCAAGTGGAGGTGGACCAGGGGACTTAGTAAGTCACCCACCTTGGGTGTATTTGAACAATAATAATTTTCCAAATACAGGATCCCTATTACTGGCTTCAGCCCTTCTACCTCAGACTAAGTATAGCATTGTTACTGATTCTGACTTCATCTAAAATTTAGTATTTTGTCTGTCGTGGACTTCTTACCTTAATTTTCAGTTTTTAAAATATATTATTCATCTTGATTACCGAGGGTTTGGAGTTTTTGTTTTGGGTTTCTTGTTTTTTGATGCCGCCTTACATTTTGTACTTGAGGCAAGTGCTTTGTTTTCTTCACCCATACCCTAGTCCTGACCTTAGACTTTATAAATGGACAGCAGAGTAGTGAAGGGAAGGGAGTTAGTAATGTGTGACTTTATGGAAAAGTAATTCAAACCACACTTTTAAACGTGTGCTGCCTGGTCCAGGAAAATTATTACAACATATGTCCTAAAAGACATTTGGTCCTGTGTGCTGCTGTAACAAAGAGAACTAAAAATTGCTCGGGTTATAGAAAAATGTAGAAAGATGTAAGAAAAGCAGTGATTTGAACAAAGGGACAGGAATAGTTGTTCCCAAACAGGTAATTGTTAGCTTTCATTCTTAACAAAGCCTAGGCATAGCGGTTATTCCGAGGTAAGAGTTCCAGGGAGAGGCAGTTCAGCCAATTTTAGCCAGGACCTGCACGGTTATGGAGCAGGTGGTATTTAGGCCACACTTCAGAAAATACTGGCCTAGAATTACCATGATGCTCTTTACCAAACCTCGTACAAAAGGAAAGAATCCCTGACCATTAGAGAGACACCTTTTGACTAAGGGACACTGGGCAAAAAGGAACACATACTGTGTGATTCCATATCTAGAAAATTCTAGAAAATGCAGTCAAATGTTCTCAAATGGTTGCCTACAGAAGAGGATGGGGGGTATGGATTACCAAGGGACATAAGGAAACTTTGTGGGTGATGGAAATTTTTGTTTTCTTGGTTGTGATGATAGTTTCAGGAGGACTGTGTATATCAAAACTCATCAGAATAAAGACAATTATATGCAATTTTGATGTACTTCGATTATATCTTAACAATTTTTTTAAGAGAGTTTTCTTTATGTTCAAAGTAGTCTATGATATGTGAGGAAAAGCTTGTGTTAGACTATATATGTTTTACTTATTTATGGGACTTTAAGTTAGTTCTCACTGGAAACATACGTCATTTATATGAACTTAGAAAATGGAACCAGAGCCTTACTAGCTTAATATGAGAAGTGAGATATTTATAGAATTTCAAAGAGAATGATGGGATACTGTCACACTGTCCCACAAAATCACACTATCTCCCTCCTCTCCGAGAGAGAACCCTGAGCTCAGTGGATCATCGTCTGACCACGTGGCCATTTCTTTGGCTGTGGTTATGTTCGGATCTTTTTCTAAGAGCGATGTTTCACCACGTGCTTTGTGATGGCCAAATGGAAAACACCAAGTTGTGGGAAAGTTGTCCATTACTCCATCAAATTGTAACAGTTTTCTTTTTTGCAGTTTGATTTGTTCTGGAACTAGAGAGCATGATGGTGCCCTCTGGGGTATGCATGCGACCCCTTATTTTATGTTCAGTCACCTGTCTGGGAATTGGATGCAGAGTTGAGTGATGGGGTTAGTCCTCTCACTCCGGTTGGCAGCTGCACCCTGGACATGACACTCCCTGTTGTTGGCTTCTCCGCATTGAGCCCCACCCAGCCTGCCCTTCCAACATGTCTTACTCCAAATATAACAAAATATTTATAGTGCTGTGTCCTCTATAGCCTCCAGGCCCACAAACATGCATTATGTACACCTAGAAATTAAGCTCCTCCCAACCTATCTTTAAACTAGCTAATCATTACTCCTATTCTAAAAATTAGAACAAGTGCCACATACTCTCAGAAGTCCTGTGCACATTCTTCCCACCCTCTCTGTGGCCATCAGAATCCAGGTGAAGTGTCTCTCTTTTCTTTTCCATAGAATACCTTTGCACATCTCTACTGTAGCAATGACTGCGTTGTGTGAAAGCCATCTCCTTAATTTCCTCCCATTCCCCTTATCTCATTAATCCCAGTATCTTTAGGATGGAGATTGTGTTTCTCTAGTCTGTATCCTGGGGGCCTGGGCCTGATACACAATAGAAGCGTGGCAAATATGAGTTGAATGAGTGAATGCATCTATCCACT
This sequence comes from Perodicticus potto, assembly GCA_963574655.1. Classification (NCBI taxonomy): domain Eukaryota; kingdom Metazoa; phylum Chordata; class Mammalia; order Primates; family Lorisidae; genus Perodicticus; species Perodicticus potto. The sequence continues at coordinate 13,739 of CAUYRH010017940.1, forward strand.
GACCTCTCCTATATACCAGAATTTTCTAAGAAACTGGCAGGAAATACTCCTATCACAAACTCCAGATTACTTGACTGGGTTGAATTTTATATGCGCACTTTATAGTAAGAATAACTAATGGTGTACCAACTTGAAAATGATGAAGATGGAAAACACTATGCTGTCTCCTTAATGAATTAATTAGCAAATAGAACTATGAGCTGTGAAGCCAGGAGGAAAAGCAGATGGGTACACTCAGCCACACCCTCCAAGCCTGCCTTGTTTCCCCCCACTTTCTGGGTTTCTAATTTTTTTGATAGTGCCTTATTTGAATGAGTATTCTTAAACAGAGAATTACTGGTAGTCATAATAACACTTTTCCAATTATAAGTTGTTTCTCCTCTGGGTATCATTTCCAAGACCTTTAAAAGAATGCCTTTGAAGAAAAATTATGTATATATCTTTTTAAACCGTTTGCCTAAAGATGAGAGCGTTAAGTAGAATGATTAAAAGTAGACCATTACTGTCATGTGATCATCCAAAATAAAAAAATCCATTAGAGTATTAGACGAAACACATGTAGATAACTCAAAAAATTAAATCTGGGGTGGAAATGTAAAGATTCTGTACTAAAGTACTCAAGTATAGGATTGCTGTGGAGCTGAACAGCTTGGCTCATGGAAAAAGTCTCTGCACCGTGCTCTGGGCCACCCTCACTCTCCTGTGTCACACTGTACTACCCTCCCTGCTGTGAACTGCTACATTTTGTATTGTAAACAGAAGGAAAAAAAAAAAATCCTAAGAACAGGGCTCCCTCTGCCTGACCCAGCCCTGTCCCCAAGTTGAAATGGTCCTTGGAAAGCAACAGGGCTTGATTGGTGCCTGAGGCTCACCCATGTGCCAGGACCAGGAAGGATTTTGGCCACTGCCCAAACAGAGGTCACATGAGTGGGTCCTCTGTGGTTCAGCCCAAAAAAGCATTAATGAGCCTAAGAGAGGCCACAGGGGTATGAATGCTGATGCCACCATGATGGGCAAACCGCATGAGGAACATGTGCATTGTTCAGCCCGTCAAGATCTTGTGTTCTGCCTGTGTTTTATATTTGTTTTACTATTACTACTTAATAACAGCAAAATTGACAAGTTAGGTCAAATGTAGCCAAGTCTGGAGACTTTTCATCATGGAAGAAGGGAAAACATCAGTTTGTGATGTTTCTGTTCTGGAACTTTAGGATGAAGAAATATATTTCAGCCCGAACAGTTTTCCCTTTTAAATTATGTGCTCAAAAGAGAGTTGAGTAATTCCACAGTGTCTTCAGTGGATATCCCTATGATTTATCTTTCAGCAATTCTATTATCAATAAAGGTTGGAGCCGGGAAGCCAAAAGAAAAAGATCTCTTATTTTATTTTATTTTATTTTATTTATTTTATTTATTGGTGGGGTTTTTTTGCGGTTTTTGGCCGGGGCTGGGCCTGAACCTGAACCCACCACTTCCGGCATATGGGGTCAGCGCCCTACTCATTTGAGCCACAGGCACTGCCTGAAAAGAAAAAGATCTCTTGATGAAAATGTTCTGCCATTCTTATTAGCTTCAACTTACACAATACATCCTTGGTGGTTTTTGAACCCATAATTACATTTGTCTGGCTATAATTGGTATTTTACAGTTTATAGAATGCTTTCACAGATCTTTTTCTCAGTGAATCTTAGCAACGGTCCTACCAGTAACTTTGAACATTGGCCATGATTAGATTTCCAGAATTATCCCACCACTTTATTCTCCCCTAAAATGCCTCTGCCCCCAGCCTAGGAAGCATAGTCAGAAGAATAGTCTAAATTGCAGAAAGATAAAGCACATTAGCGAACTCTCTTTTAAATCAATCACCTTGGCTATTGTTTTAGTGATTAAAGTAATTAATCTGTAAAATAGAGGACTTCCTTAAGCCTTAATTCTGTTATAACTCACCTAGAATTAATCATGAAAGTAACCTGTTCATTTCTTTACATTTCCTTTGATTCTGGAGATAATCTAATTCATGGAAGAAATCCTTAACCCATTATTATTATGGTATTTTAAATAGGGTAAATGAATTTTTAGATAACACTCAAAAATTAAAAAATATATAAACTGGTTTACCTGTGCTATAGACCAGGGATATTATATGACCATCTTTCAGCAATAATAGTCTGAAAAAAAAACCCATAATGCTTCACACTCTATTTTCATTATTAACACTCCAACTGCTGCCCTAACTTATTTTAAACCTAAATTCACTTTAAGTCTGCAGACATATTTGTATATGTCTACCTTCCAATATTTATAAGGCCTTTTTATTTAAAAAAAAAAACATTAATTGAGGGCCTCTTTGGTTACAAATTCTGGGTTGTTGATAATGGGAGAGAAATTAATAGAGCAAAACGAAATCCCTGAAAACGACCTCGTAGTACAGTGCAGAAGACAGCAAGCTGCATAATGACAGCTCAGTGTTAACAATGCTGAACTGAAGGTATCATTTCCAGGAACAGAGGAGAAAGAATTGACAGGCCACAATCTCTAGATCATTCTCAACTCTGCTGGATCACGTCCCACACTCAGTCCTTCCGCAAAACCTGTGGGCTCCACCCTCATCATGTGTGTCTAGAATGTGGCCCCATACCCCTCCAGGCCAAGGAAAGTCACCGTCAACTCCCCTAGGATTATTACCTCATCATGGTCCCTGTCTGCCTGTCTTTCCCTGTCCACTGTCCCCACCCTAGTTTAGTCAGTTCTCGTGTAGCTATGGAGTGATCCTTTTAAAATATAAGTTATATCACTGCATTCTGCTCAAAAGCTTCTCTTTTGTCTGTCTTTCCCCTCACCACTCTGCTCCAGCCACACGCCTCTGCAGGGAGGCTTCCCAGGCATGCTCCCGCCTCTGCCTCCCGGCCTTTGCACTAGCTGTTCTCTCCTATTCAGGATTCCCCCGCGAGATACAGGCAAATTGTCTCCCCTCCTTCCCTGAAGACTTTACTGAAATGTCACCTTCCCAGTGAGGCCCTCCCTGGCTGCCTCATCTTCCACAGCAACTTCTGCTCCCCAATATTTCCATTCCCCTCTCCCTGCTTTATTTCTGCTTAGCACCCATCACTCCCTATAGCACCTACCAGTTTACGTACTTGCCTCCTTATTGCCTCTGTCCTCCAGCAAGATGTAAACATGGCCAGGACAGTGGTTTGTGTCCTTCACTAATTGCTCTATCCCCAATGTCTAGAAGAGTGCCCAGTAGACAGTAGGCTATCAGTTACTATTTCTGGAATAAACGATTAGGCGATTGCTTGTTAATATTAGATAAGTGACTGGACAAGTCCTGGTATGTTTACCAATTCAAAGAGGATTGCCACGCATCCCGGGTAAAGCCCCTTACTCCTTAGGGTCTAATATTCTTGCTGCTTTACATAGCTAGATCTCAGAAGAGTCAGGGAGTGTCCTCCACGTCTGCTCTGGTATCCTAGCTCACACTGAGGTTTTCTTATAGCTACAGCTAGTGTTGCCCTCAGGGAAAACATGAACAGTATAGGAAGTAAGTTCCTTTTAATTTAGCTTCAAGAAACACCAGAAAGGAGTGAGAACTTGCGATGGAGCTGGCAGGGAGTGTTTCACCAGCATTTCGCCGCCTCCGATGAAGCAAGCCTTCTTTCTGTGGATGCTTCCTGTGTTCTCTGACCAGGAATTCACTGGAGATTATTTAGAATTTGTTTAAATAAGTTGATTGGGGTTCATTCACTTTCACATGCATTCAGCTTCTGATGATCCTGTGAGATGGAAGAAAAAACTAAAGGGACCATAATTTACAAAGTATAGAAAATGGAACATCGAATGAAAAATAGCCTGATTCTGTTGGATGATAGATAACCCCAACCTTCTATGCGCCCCATGATGGTAGAACCAACTGCTCCGGAGACTCCAGCTGTATCTGCCCTCGGGTTTGGTGGCCGTGGTGGGATGTGGTTATAGCTTTCCTGCACCTCAGAGCGTGCATTGCTTTAACTCCATTTTTGGAGGGTGGCAGAAGGCTGGTTTACAGTGTTGCTTCCTACTAAACATACAGTTACGGGCGTGGAAGAAAGTTGCGCATGCTAATCACTCCCCACTCTGGATGTATTTCAGGATGTTTTGACAGTTTTCCCCACATAACATCTGTACTTAAGAAGCCTCGTGCTATTGGTAAAGTATTGACTTGATTTCTCTGCTCACATCCAGGGCGCTGCATGGTCCTGCCCTGCTGTCCCAGACCCCCCGCCAGGCTCTTCCACAGGCCTCTCCATCCTCCGTGAGTGTGAGCTCACACGGCCATTCATCTCCGGTGGTTATGTGCGCCATCACTGACAACTCCCTCTGCATCTCATACACACTGGGCTGCTCCCCTACTAAAATTTTCCAAAGCCACCTGTTACACATTCCTTTTCTCTGCCATGCTCCCAGCTGTTTGTGCTGTTTTGATCTGTCTGTTTGCGTAGCACTGTCAGACTCTATGCATGAATGGTGTGTTGTCGATACGAACGATTTTGAAAATGTTCCTGTAAAGAGCCTACCTCGTCGGTTATCAGTGGGGAAAGGGAAACTTTGGGTGAGCCTCAAAAGCGGAGGTCAGCGACTCCTGCTTGAACCTTTGCAGGAAGGGGACTCATGCACATTGACCAAGAGAAGAACCCCATTTAAATGTGATCATGATCTCTTCTAAAATGAAGAATGCTGGAATATCTTCTTAAAAAATAACATACAGTCAGTGATGACATTAAAAAGTGGGATCCTACTGTAGAACAAAAGAATCAAAATTACAGGTGTACTTAAGATGAAGGTGCTTCCAAGCAGAAGTATCTTCCAGGACATAGAATTTTTGGCTTGTTCTTGGTCACCAAGTGCCATTGTAGGAAGACATTCAACCAGAATTAGGCATACTCGAGAAGGGCACTGGGCTGTCCCACTCACAGGTTTCTGGAAGGCTGGATGGAATCTGCTACCCCTCACACTGCCCATCCAGTTCTGACCTGATGCTCTTAAATAGAGGCTAAGTTTAGAATTACATTCTCATTTAACTAAGACCCACAGCTGCTCAGCTTAACAATAGTAGCTAAGTATATAGGACCAGGAAAAGGAAGACACACTCGGAGGGCAGAGAGTGCTTTTGTGATAGGAAAGAACTTAGCCAACAATTCCTGGCCGTAGACGTTTGTTGCTGATTATCTCTCCTTTTTCAGCTGTTTCTTCAAAGGATGAATTTGGTATTTCAGATTGGAGGGAAGATCGTTTTGCTTCTGGTTTCTGCTCTGGTCTTTCCCCACCAACTTTTCTACATTTGACTGTAGACATTGTAAAGACAGGTCTCGAGAACATGTGTGTTACTTATTTGCTGTTCAGATTCTAGCTTGGGCCAACATCCGTGGATAAGATGCACTTTTTTTGGATTTTTGTCTTTAATGTTCTGACAAAGATTGGTCCCAGCTTTGCATGCATTCCTCATGTTATCCAGGTATCTTTGCCAATCTTTCACACGCTATCTTTGGCCAGTGTTTCCCCTTGAAAGATAACTAACAAACATGGTTTTTTGTTTGTTTGTTAATACCTGAGGTAAAGTTGGTGCAACCAAGGTTGGCCTTATCAGCTCAACCATTTTTGGATGACTTGATTTTTCTGATTCATAGACACTTCCCTGTGAAACTACAGATTGTTTCAAGACATCAGTTTATTTTGGATTTCTTTTTTTACTTAACTAATGGAAACATTATTTCATGAACATCAGTGGAGGGGTTAGTACCCAAGTGAAACTTTCATATTGATATTTTCCACTTAGAAACAAGAAACCATTTTTTTTTTGAAAAAGTAAGTATTCCATAGGCGAGCAACTAAGACCATATGCCCTTAAGTCCTTGTAATCCTGGTTTTCTTTAATAAAGTTGTTCAGTCCAGTCCAAAAAAATTTTTTTAATAAAAATAAATAAAACGAACATTCCAAACTCCTTCCTAGCCCTTCTCAACATTCAGGTTCTGGAGTTTAGACTCTTGTCTACACTGCACTTTGCCTCTACATTCTCAAATTCTTGAGCTTTCTATCCAAATAGCCTTAAGACTCCATTTAAATCCTATTGGATTCTTTTTGCAGCTGAAATAGATGCCCAAGGTCATTTCTAAACTAACCCTACCACCTAATATGTGAGAATGTCCTCATCACACTCCCCACTCCCAATTATTTTTAAACTCACTCTTCACAGTAAAAAAAAAAAAAAAGTAATAGAGCCGTAGAAGTAGAAGTAGAAATGCTAGAACTTGCCTTCTGCTTTTTTATCTTTCATAGGAATGGCATTTTTAAACATGAGTTCATGTCGGACATTGAACAGTCTCCACATGAGTGAATGTTTTGATTAAAAATTACTTAATATCTCTACTTCCTTGGGATTCTGCCTAAAGCTGGAGATATTCTTAGCTGCAGGTCCTGTGCCTTCTTTGACTAGGTTAGAAAAAAACCCTCAAAATCTAGAGAGAATAAATGGCATTCTCAGAATAGTTACTCAATTCTATACATGTTTATATCACAGAAAAGACTGATGTGTTGAGAATTAGGAATTAGAAAAGAATATTGGTAAAGGACAGTGTGTCCAGCCAGCATCTCCCTGTAGCTCTCTTCCTGCATCCATTAATTCTTTTAGTTAAAATGGGATTTAGGGTTTTACATTCATACGCCAAGACTCATGAATAGAATTCTGTATAAACTGTATGTAATTTTTTTCTTAACTTGCATTTGCATCTAGATCAACAAAGGTTAAATAAAAGACATTTAAGCAAATTAGTACTTGCTTAAATGTCTTTTGATCAAAAAGTATGATGTTATTTTTTAACTGCTTCCAATGGAAAAGAGTGGGGACAGATTCTCATAACACCTAAATGTGAATATAAAAGGAAAAGAAGAACTTAATTCTAAGATATAAATAGAATGCTATTTTCTCTTCAGAGGTAGTGTTGCTCTCAGTACAGCCACTTTTGTTTAAATCATCATTTTGAGGCAAAATATTTACAGAACATTGAATTATTTTTCTAGCTTTCCAATGGCATTTCCTGCTTTTCGATATTGACGTGACATAGTTAGAAGTTGGGCCCTCTGGACCTATACTGAGTGATGGCATTGTGCTACGATCATCACAGGATTCCATTTTTTCCAGCCCCCAAGGTCCTGTTCGTACTTGTTTACAGGTCATCTAGATAGTAACTAGTGTGTGTTCAACGGCATGAGTGTTATCACGGTAACCTTGGCAACCAAGCTAGCTCTGATTTCAGAAACCTCACATGCTGTATCATAAAACTAGAGAACAGAATTGACATTTAGCTACATGTCTGTCATATAAATGAAGCTCTGAGAATGATTTCTTTAGAGCCATGTGCCTTAATATGGAAATAGAAGGCACCAATTAGAACAATTTGATACATATACTTCTTATAACACATTTTAGTGCTGGATGTGTTTCCTCAATGCTTTCTTTATGATACTGAACCTCAGACATTGTCATACTATTCTCACTGTGCCAAAATTCATGGTGACTTTATTTTATGATCAGGACGAAGCTGATTGCAGAGCTCCATCAGATACCCGACATAGATAGGACTGTTAATAATAGAAAACTCAGCCTATAAAAAATGTAAAATTCAAAGCATTCCTAGCTTTACTGCACACTATTTTTTAATGCTGATTGGAAGTAAGACTGAGCACAGAATATTCCACTACCTAAATCAGAATCCCAAAGACAAGACATACTTCCCTTTCATTTATATATTTATACCTACTTTCACTCATATTAGTCCAGCATCTAAAAGCCTTGATAATATCTTTATTTGAAGGAATGCTAAATACTTAGATTGATACATTCATTACTTTAACTCCTAGGTCCTCTTGTGTAATTTGGAAATGTTTTCATCTCAGGATTTTCCCCTCTATTTGTTGTAGTCTGCTGCAGATTTTCTTGAATATAAATTTAAAGACTCAGCTTGTGAATTACATTTAATGTAAGCACCCTGCAGTTTTCTGCATTGCAAATGATTATTTTTAGACATTTTATAGTTGCCTGCATATATCTGTTTTGTCTTCATTGATATGTAGGAGGGAAAGCTCATTAATGATTTAAAAAGAAGGTGTTTTGATTCATTGATTTTATTCTTCTCATTACATAAACAATCAAGGCAATAAATTAGCATGTAATAAAATTGTAAGAGTTTATTTCTGAATTTAGCTGCAAGATGGTCTTGAATACTTTGGCATAACTTTTCCTGCTTTTTATATCCTTCTGCCTCAATGTTTTGAAAGTCATTATTGAGTGTATTTCTGCCTAGAACAAAGATTTATAATTTCCATTAAAGATACCTTTTAGCAGCTGTCCATCAAACATCATAATTGAAAAGCTGTTTTGTGAAACAATTCTTTGACTTCCAGAACGGGGGTTTATTATGTAAAAATAGAAGATCTTGATGTCAAAATTTTTCTTTTCCCTGTATCCCTGCTGTGTGTCATTATAACATTTAAGAAATCTGCTTCCAATATTTTTGCCTTTTATTAACCATCTATCTAGTTCTTGCCTAGTTATATGTTAAATACTACCTTCTTGCCTTACCTAGTAAAGAGCCAAAATCCCTGCAAATTCAGGATTTTTCTTTTCGGAAACAGATAAGTGGTTGTGCTCTCTACATGTTTGCATAAGCGGGAAGAAGGGCAGGAATCCTTCTGTGTATTTGCTGACCCCACACAGCAAATACTCGTTACATTTTCAGTAACGTTCAAACTGTTTGCTTTATCTCATTGGGATGAGTCATCGTCACCTTTATGTTGTTTAAACTGGTAAAAGGTATAGCTTTTATTATTTTCTTTTATCTTGAAACTATTTCTTGTGATGAACAGAAATAGTTCAGCATGTTGTGGCTCCAGGACTGAGTCAAGTTTGGGTAACTATCCCTGCCATACGATGACTTCACTGGAAGCGTTTCCGTGCATAAGCATTCTGCAGTGCAATCTGGACATGAACCCGTGGTGCTGGAATGTGGGGGCTTCTCCGGCTGTTTGCATGACTCCAAGATGTGTTCTAATATCTGGGTTTTCTTTTAATTGTGACGTGATATGACATTAGGTGGGTAGGAGCCGGGAGGAACCAGAATGGTAGAAAAATAATTAAAAGGTAACACAAGCTTCTTTTGTGATTTCCTTTTAGGTCAGATGTTGTGGTCCTCTGTTTTTCCATCGCTAATCCCAACTCTCTAAACCATGTGAAAACCATGTGGTATCAAGAAATCAAGCACTTTTGCCCTCGAACACCCGTGGTACTCGTTGGCTGCCAGCTCGATCTCCGCTATGCTGATCTGGAAGCTGTTAATCGAGCCAGGCGCCCATTAGCAAGGTAAGCCAAGGTTCTCAGAGTTTCCCTGCACCGGCCAAATTCAAATTTAGAGGCAGCAGGTGTTTGTAGCCTGGCACTCTGCACTTCAGTGCTTCTGGGATCCCTCGTACCAGCCACTGGCCGTAAGTCAGGCCTTGAGTCAGCGGGGGCACATCTGACCCCTCCTCATGCACCATCATCTCTGACATCAGAACTCACTTTTATAAAATGTTAGCCAGCATTTGAAGTAAATTCTCGAATTACGAAATGTTGTCCATAAAAGTTCTTTGAAATTTGTCAAGGATTAGACGGTATGTTGACTTCCCACACCATAATAATGTTACCTTTGAAATTATGATCATTATAATGAAGTTAATTACCATCAGGGGCTCTTAGCCCCAGGGAACATTGTATTAGTGAAAACACTCATTCGTGTCTAAGTATTTTTGGTCCTCCTCATATTTCTCAGTCTAAACTATAGGAGAGTTTTACCACCAGGAGGACAGAGTCCTCGTCTTAAAAATCATTTGGACTCTGTAAATCAATTCTGTCTTACCACGGAGGGGTGGGGGGGGAATAATGTAATGAAGAATAATAAAATACATGTATTTAAGAACTCAGAAAAAAAATAATTTAAATGTAGGGGTGATTCATTAAAAATGATATAAAACACTTAGAATATTTCCAAGCACGTGCCTAATTTTTATAAACGTTAAATATTATTATGTCCCTTTTTTATTTTTTTAAATTACAAATTATTCCTGTTTGATGTTCAATGATTATTAACCTATAATTTCTCTTTTTTGCCAATAATAAAGCAATTTTTAAAAACTTGCAAAAAAAAAAAAATCATTTGGACCTATGGTTACAAAACAAACAAACAGACGGCTTTTTAAATGCCTCTAGTAGTTATTTCTAAAGAGTGCCAAATTTAAAATACAACTTAAAGAAGAATTTGTTTCACTATATATAAAATCCAGATACCAATTTGGGGGAAAATAAGAGTTTTTGAAACGTGTGCTCCCTCAAATTCCCTTTATTTAAAAAAAAAAAGATAATTTTATATGGTTTTTATGTTGACATTTTGGCTGGAGAGCATAGCTTTCCAAAAAAAATTTCAGAATTGATACCTACTTTCCTTTGATGTTTGCCTAATGGGCTTATTACAAAATTTTATATTTACAGGACTTTTTGCACTGTCACAGGAAGAGCAACTGGTACTTTCTTTAGACAATTTCTGGTGTTCTACATACGTTTTGCATGAAATTTCTAGAAGCATTTTATGTTCAGTATTCACAATCCTTCTATTCCCAAACGTATGGACTAGGAGTTGAATACTAGGAGCCACCTGGGGGAAAGAAAACTCACAGTGAAGGAGACTGCCCCGGCCTCAGGAGCTTTCCGTGTCAAAGAACAGGTTAAGACAGCCAGGTCCCACAACCGTGGGAGTGCGAAGGACTGGAAGAGAGTAGCCGAGGACAGTGAAAGGGACGGTCCCTGCTATAGAGCCATTCTGAGACGACTTTATGAAGGAGATGGTGCTTGAACTAAGCCCTAAAGGGTTTTATCAGTTGGTCGATGGCAAATCAGTCCTGAGAAAAATGAACACAGTTGCCCACAGGAGGAAGCCTGGAAATTAAACCTTCTTCACTGCACTCTTCTTCCACGTTTGCCATCACACCCTGTAATTTTTCCTCTTTTGCATCCAAATCTTTAAATCCAAATTCTATCCAGGATCATCTTTGTTCTTCTGAGACCAGTGCCTGTCATAATATACACCTTTGTAGTTGAAGGCCAACTCTTTAAGATCAATTCCAGGGAAAATGTCTCAGAATCGAGCGTGTGCTTGTGAAGAGTGTAAGGACAAATCACACCCGGCCCATGTTCTGGAACCCACCTGTTCCTTTACCGTGGTTACGCCATAGCCACAGCTCTATACTGCTTACGCTGCTTCCAAAGATTTGGCCTCTCTGGGTTCAATGAGACTGTAAATGGGCCTTGTGTGCCGGCCTAAAGAGTGTGCTCTTTATTCCATGGGCTCTGTGGAATCAGAGGTTATTAAAACAGAATTGCCACCAACACGTATTTGTGTATATAGGGACTTTTCTGGCAGCAAGGAGGACTGTGGAATAAAATGTGGGGAGTGTGATGAAAGACCAGTTAAGAAGCTACGACATGGCTCAGCATCCATAACTCAGTGGTTAGGGCACTGGGCCACATGCACTGGGGCTGGTGGGTGCAAATCCAGCCCGGGCCGGCTAAACAACGACAACAACAAAATAGCCAGGCATTGTGGCGGGTGCCTGTAGTCCCAGCTACTTGGGGGACTCAGGCAAGAGAAGCACTTGAAGCCCAAGAGTTTGAGGTTGCTGCGAGCTGTGATGTTATGGCACTCTACCAACAGTGACACGGTGAGACTCTCTCTGTAAAAAAAGAAGCAGCAGCAGCAGCTAAGGCACCAGACCAGCAAAAGATGGTGGTGGTCTGACGTGGGAGGGGAAGAAACCAGAAAGGGTAAACTGAAAGGGAATTCACAAATTCTATAAAGGATACCTAATAAGCGGTAGGATGGGGACTGTTAACTAGGAGGGGGAAAGTCTGGACTAAAGGTTTCTCAGTGACTTACAAGGGTGACCGCAGACAAACCCTTAAAAATCTGCTGCCTCAGGATCCTCAAAATATAGAACAAAAATAATACCTCATGGGGTTTGGCATCCGTAGAACAGTGGTTTCGGTGCCAGCCACATGCACCAAGGCTTGTGGGTTCAAGCCTGGCTCAGGCCAGCTAAACAACAGTGACAACTGCAACAAGAAAATAGCTGGGCGTTGTGGCGGGCGCCTGTAGTCCCAGCTACTTGGGAGGCTGAGGCAAGAGAATCGCTTACGCCCAAGAGTTTGAGGTTTCTGTGGGCTGTGACACCACGGCACTCTACTGAGAGCCACATAATAAGACTCTGTGTCAAAATAATAACAATAATAATGATGATGATGATAATAATAATCATACATCATGGGGTTCTTGTGAGGCTCAAATGAAAAAAAAAGTATATGAATTCATTTTAAAGTTATTAAAGGAAAATCAAAGCATAAGGAAAAGAATTCATTTTAAAGTTATAAAATGAAAATCAAAGCATAAGGTAATGATATTAGTAATGAAGTTGAAGATGATGATGATGGTGATAATGACGATAACAGCTAACAATAATCAAGCACTTACTGTGGCCCAAGTATTACGCCCCCAGCCTATTTCCTCATTTAAACCTTGTACTAGTCCTTTAAGATACAGGTACTCCTTATTCCTGTTTTACAGGTGGGAGAAGCAAGTAACTACCTAAGGTCAGAGCAGCTAGTAAATCGCCAGTACAATCAGTTACCATGATCACTCCTGAAAGCGTTCTTTATTGAAGAAGTAAAATTGTCCCTATTTACACATGTCGTGGTTATTTATAAATGAAAAATCCTACAGAATCTACAAAAAAGCCATCAAAACTAATATATTAATTTAGCACAACCACAGGATAAAAGGTCAATGCACCAAAATATATTTTTATACACTAAGAAATGAATAATTGGAAAATAAAATGTAAAATACAATTCCATTTATGGTAATATAAAAATAGGGAGTTTTTACAAGAATGTTTCACAAATTATATATAAAATAACTTTGCAATGAATGTGAAATATTTGAAAGAATTTTTCCCTACAAACATAATTCCTTTACATTTGAAAAAAGACTTGAGAGTTGTAGTAGATTTTTCAAAAAGCTAAAGTAAAAGCCTGAATAGGATTTGAAATGTATACTTTGATTAGATGCTTCGACAGGTCCTGGTTACCATTTTTTTTCCTAAAATAAGGCTGGTTATAATTTTTTATATATTCTATTTCAGGCCCATAAAGAGAGGGGATATTTTGCCCCCAGAAAAAGGCCGAGAGGTTGCAAAGGAACTTGGCATCCCTTACTATGAAACAAGTGTGTTCGACCAGTTTGGAATCAAGGATGTGTTTGACAATGCAATCCGGGCAGCCCTGATTTCCCGCCGCCACCTGCAGTTCTGGAAATCCCACTTAAAGAAAGTCCAGAAACCTTTACTTCAGGCACCCTTCCTACCTCCAAAAGCCCCCCCACCGGTCATCAAAATTCCAGCGTGTCCTTCCACAGGGACGAATGAAGCTGCCTGTTTACTGGACAATCCTCTGTGCGCCGACGTCCTGTTCGTCCTTCAGGACCAGGAGCACATCTTTGCACATCGAATTTACCTCGCTACCTCTTCTTCCAAATTTTATGATCTGTTTCTAATGGAATGTGAAGAATCCCCAAGTTGGGGTGAAGGAGCTTGTGAGAAGGAGAAGCAGAGTAGGGATTTCCAGGGGCGGACATTGAGTGTTGACTCGGACGAGGGTGGGGAGGAAGGGCCCCCGAGGACACCGCAGGCCCAGGGGGAGCCCTCCAGCAGGACCCCACTGGAGATGGTGGAGCTGGAAGCTGAGGGCTTGGCTCCCGAGACGCAGACTCTGTCAGGCTGGAGTAAGGGTTTTGTCGGCATGTACAAGGAAATGCAAGTCAATCCCATCTCGAAGCGCGCGGGCCCCATGACGGTGGTCAGGATGGACTCCTCGGTCCAGCCAGGCCCTTTCCGGACTCTGCTCCGATTTCTTTACACGGGACAACTGGATGAAAAGGAAAAGGATTTGGTGGGCCTGGCTCAGATCGCGGAGGTCCTAGAGATGTTCGATTTGAGGATGATGGTGGAAAACATCATGAACAAAGAAGCCTTTATGAACCAGGAGATTACGAAAGCCTTTCACGTCAGGAAGGCCAATCGGATCAAAGAGTGTCTCAGCAAGGGGACGTTCTCGGGTGAGTGGGCCGTGGGTCAGAGCCAAGGATAACTTTGACTGGTTTTATTTAACATTAGCCAGACAAGCAGGGAAAGGATAACCACAGCTAACATCGTGAGTTTCCCTGTGTACCTTTCTAAGCTGTATGTAGGAACTGATTTTGTTCTCGTCAGACTTAAGGGTTAAATACCGTTTTCCAGATGGGAAAACCGAGGAACAGAGAGCTTAGGTAACTTGTCAGTGGTCTATAGGTAAGAAACAGTAGTGCCAGTGTTCGAACCCAAGCTTCTTTGCCTCCCCAAACCCATTCCCTAAACCATCATATGCTGCTTCCAAAGAATAGATGCAGCAGGTCTGAGTCCATCTCCAGAGGGCTTGTGGCTCACACTTCGCCTGCGGGATCCATTCTCTGACCAGTTCTCTAATACACTGGCCCTTCAGCTCTTACCCATGACAAAAATCAGTGACCCCAGGTTCTGAGCCCTCTGATGTCTTCAAGGCAGTTTTGGTGGCCCTCCACACAAGGCATGGCTCATCTATTTCCACCCCCTCTGCTTTTCTGCCCATTCTATAGTTTTCTTGCCCCTCCTTTGCCTTTGGTAACTTCGCTGTGTGTGCCCAGAATGCCCTTCCACACCAGCTAAGTCACACTGGTGGCCTGCGTCCACGCTAGTACTGTTCCTGACCCACGCTAGTACTGTTCTATACACTCTCTGAAATCGTCCTCTGAGTGGGTATGTGCATGTGTGGGTATGTATTTCATTGTAAGTTGACTTCCTGACTTCTACTTATATGGATGACTCTATTTTTGTTTCTACCTTTTATAATCCCTGCCATGGGACTACATACTTAGTGGCCACAGAATCTGTTCATGAATTCCAAAGCTTATGAGTGATACTCACTCCAAGCCCTGGCCATCATGGTACAGAAGCTGAAAGTTAATGAAAAGAATATGTTACAAGCCTACTGTAAATTAAACAAGGGACTTTAAATCAAGTCAATTAAATCACCCTCTTGTTACTACAGACGCACAATAACCAAATGCAAGTTTGGAGCCTCAGAGGCTTAAAAAAAAAAAATTTATGAAATCCAACTTGGGGATAATTGGAGAAATTTGAACATGAACTACATAGTAGATGATGGTAGGGAATTTTTTTTTTATTTTCTTCAGTATAATAATGCTATGGTTATTTAGGTAAATGTTCTTACTTTTAGAGAATTCATGATAAAGCAGGAGTGAAAAGGAGTGAAGTGCCATGCTGTCTGTTAAAAGTATATAAACATACGTAAAAATATATAGAAATACACAAACAGCTAAAGCAAACATAGCAAAAGGTTAACAATGGATAAATGAGTTACCATTGCACTTATTTCCACTGTGGCATATGTTTAAGTTTTTCATGATAGTAAGGAGGAGAAAATACTCCTCTCCTTTCTGTCACTTTCTGGTTCAGAGAATTTGTGGGGTGACCTTACGTGTAATCATAAAGGCTTGCTCCTTAATGCGGGAGTTGGGTGTGCCAAGGATGAGGATTGACATCAAATCCGCGAGTAAAGACGTCCGGGAGAGGGTCAGAGGCGAGGTGGACGGACACACTGGAGCAAGCCTTGGTGGAAGGGCTGGGGGAAGCTGGCTCACAGTTCTGTCCCCTCAATCCTTTGACAGACGTGACATTTAAGTTGGACGATGGCGCCATCAGTGCCCACAAGCCACTGCTGATCTGTAGCTGCGAATGGATGGCCGCCATGTTTGGGGGCTCATTTGTGGAAAGTGCCAACAGTGAGGTAAGTGCCTTCCTGAAAGCCTCGTCCCGGCTCCGTGCGAGCGCGCAGGCGTGCGGCTGTGTCTCAAGTGTTTCCCTACCCATAGGACTTCAGTTCTTGGACTGCTTCCGTGAACTAGTTCCTCAAAAGCAGTGCTTATGTGCTGGGTCACCCTTTTCTCGGTTCTGCACCCGGGAGGAGCTACTGCTCATGGCCACGGTGTGGGAGCCCCTGCGCGCGCCGGGGCGGCGTAGCCTCCCTCCTCGCCGCTGTCACCTGTGAAGACCAGTGGCACCGGCCAGGTATCAGAGGAGCTTCTCTGCCCGTAGTCCGGGAAAGTGGAGAGGGTTCTTCAGTCACCTCAGTCTTGGGCTCAGCTCTGCCTCTAACCAGACAGGAGACCTTAAGAAGCCACATCCTTATGCCTCAGTCTCCTCGTCTGCAGGGTGAGGGATACACGAGCTTGTCTGTGAGGTGGCCGTGCGCCACCGCACTCTGAGGCTCTGCCTGACCACTCCGCCCACCGTGAGGGGTGTGAGACGTGGTTAACCTTAGGGAGACAGTAAGAGGGCGAATGACTATGGTCCGAACAAGCCTCCGGATGCACCGAGCTCCCGTGGAAGTGGCAGGCCCACTTGTCAGCCGCTGGTTCTGTCTCCAGTAGAGGGGTATTCTCGGCACAAAGCAAACCCTATCTTGGAGCTGCTGAATCTTTATCTGTTTGTTTTAGTTTTACTTTTAACTGATGAATAATAATTACATATTTATGGGGTAAAATGTGATGTTTTGATGCACATATACATTGTGAAATGAACAAATCAAGCTAATGAGCTTATTCATCACCTGGAATATTTACCATTTCTTTGTAAGGAAGACATTTAAAATCCTCTTTTTTAGCTATTTTGAAATATGCATTATCGGTAAGTACTAAACGACTTAAGTTGTTTCCGATTTTGGCGATTGTGGATAGTGTTGCAATGAATGTGGGGGTGAGGCCTACCTCTTTATCTTTTCACAAACTCTGTTGGAAAGGGGGTGGGGGGAAATCCATTCAGGCATTTCTAACTTTAGGAGTAAACAAGCAATTTTGTTGAGTTTTACAAGTATTTTTTGACATCTTTTTTTTTTTAACTATGGGGACACCCCTTAAAGTTTATTGCCCTAGTGGGACTTGTTTTGCTTATCTCAACGTCTCTCCACACTTGTAAAAGAAACACAGAACATAATTGCTAACTTTTCAAAAGGGGCGCTCACACAGGAATCCTGAGCACTCCCATTGTGACCCAGGAGCTCACATTTGCATCCCTAAGTAGGGAAACAGAATCCTAGAATCACAAGCCTGGGATAGCTGGGGCCCGAAAAGGTCACTAGGCTGCTCTCCTGCTTCCAGAACAAACTGCAGCCGCTCCTAAGAATCGACCAGTTTAGGGCTCTTGGGGGCTCTTGGAGAAAAGACATTAGAATATTATCCCTGTGACTTCTGTTGTTTACCAGCCTTTATGAACCAGGTCCTTACCTGTAACTAATCAAAATCTCTTCTGTGAGGTCAAAGGTGTCTTGGAGCTGTTGTTACTAAGAAGATCTGCAGCTTAGGGGTGGCCTCCGCCAGTTAAGTGGCTATAGGGCTTAAGTCACTACTCCTCCTCTTACAAGCTGTGTGGCTTTGGGAAAATGACTTAACCTTTCTGAGCTCCAGTCTCCCCATCTAGAAAACACAATAATTCCCCATAGTGGTGATATGAGGCATAAGATTCAATACTGGCAAAGAGCCTCATAACCATTAAAAGGTCCCTGCCACTGGTCTCATTTTGATGGTTGTTGGTGGTGATAGTATTCTTTCCCTCTTACCTCAAGAAAAACTAGGGGTACCACTGATTTGTAAAACCTCATCCAGCTGGGGTTTTGCCAACTTCAGTGATCTCTGGAGAGAGGGCTGGAGGTTGGCTCTCTCAGGGGCCCAGCTTGCTGCAGTGCGGTGCTGACTGTGCGGCAGAGGGCCTGCTATTAACTGAGCAGGGGCAAGTTGATCGAGGTCAGGAACCCAGGCACAAAGGGACACTGTCAGAGCTGACCTCATGGATGCTAATCCTCTTTATCCCTTCCCGGAATGGACTGTAATCGTCTCCAGATTAACATGTGCAGTAGAGGTGACCAAAACAAAAACTTGGCAGTGAATGTGAATGCACATGGGTATGATGGTGTCCTAGCCTCTCCTGAGGCGGCCACCTGTTTACACAACCTCCTGGAGAGACTAGGTCCCTCGGCTCAGGATGCACCTGACACTGAGTATGTATGTATTCACACCAGCCCAAAAGACAATGACCATGGCGCCAAGCAGCTGAAGGTCTCTACCAAAATTCCTTTAGCTGGTATATTAAGAATGCCATGAGCTGCTGACATTCCGCCCTTTGCTGTCCCTTCTCTTTATTTCCCATCTAGACCACAGCAGAGTGGTTATGAACTCAAGTCTCCGCCTAACCTTGGGCAAGTGACTGACCCTCTCTTTAAAATCTGTCAAATACAGATAACAAGAGAACCTTCTTCAAAGGGCTGAGGAGGCTTATGAAAGTACATGTGTAAAGCATTGAATTTGATGCTGAGCACAGAGAAATGCTCAATAAATAATAGCAATTGTTATTCTGAAGGATTATTATTAAATTCTTTCCCTAAGGGGTCTCTTCTCCCCGCTGCCCAAAGCCCTGAGTTAAAAAGCTCCCAGTTCCCTTTCTAAAAAAGGAAACTATGATAGAGGGAGTTACAGGTGTAAGGATGAGGCACTCAGTCAAATACTTGACCTAGGTTCATGTTCATGCTTGGAATTTGCCTTTACCACCTTTAATTACCTCAGGAAAATCTGAAAGTCTGACTTTTACTGCATATTCAGAAAAGAACAAAATATGTTCATGTCCGTTGATTTTTACTTTAACTTGTTTGTCATTTAATATTCAAGAAGATATTGTATTTTGCTTATATTTTTTCTCATAACTTTTAGTGTAGCAGTAAGCATAATTCTCTCCCCAGAGGTACTCAGCAAGTGGTTCATTAAAAATGCATGCCTTGGTTATAGTAAGCAATGCTTTGGATCTAGAATACTCTCTCATTCTCTGTAAGACCATTTCTAATTACAAGCCTAATAGACTGAGCTAATCTTCACAATTACAATTTTTAAACCAACTAAACTGGAATGTGGGACATTGTTTAAGGTAGCATTATATTCTCTTTCATTGCTCTAGTTTTTAAAACCTTATCCAGCAGATAAGATGCAAAATTTTTTATTCCATTTCTTCTGTATCTTCATTTATATTGTTTTTTAAAGTGCTCCAAAGGTTCTGTCTGTGGCTATACGATTAATTACAATTGTTGAAATCATACCTTTTAAAAAAAAATCATCCATGAGGAAAAAAATTCATATTCTGAAAGTGTTTTTAGTTTGTTCTTATTTGACAGTTATATATAAGGGTCCCTAACATTATTTGCCAAAAAAGATCCATCACTTCAAAAAACGTTCAGTGAAAAGGAAACAGCAGCTCATGGGTGATTACAAACGTCAGAACACTTTGAGGACATTGGGAGTATTGGGGCAGGGCTGTTCCCTGGGCTCTGTCACCTCCTGCTGCCAGATATAACCTTTTTTTTTTTTTTTTAAATTTAGGATGTCAATTTTGCTATTTGTATTTCTAGCAGGCATTTTTTTTCTTCAAGCAATGATTTAGGACACACTCTTGCCAAAAAATGCTAAGGCATTCTGAAGCTCTGCAAAACCCAGAATCTCTGTGAGGAAGAAAAATCTTTAGATAGCCCCTATTCCGCATTTGCCCCATACAAAACATGGAGAAAATGAAGGTCGGAGAGGGTGAGTGATTTATCAAAGGTCACGTAGCATTTTACAGATGCATCCCTGGACTTGCCCCACACTCTTGCCCAGTCCTTCATGGTGGTGGTCTCAGAAGCAGTGACATCCCCATCTCTGACAGAGTAGAAGAGATCACAGGAAGCTCTGGGATTTCTTATAGCACCAATCACTAACATTTATAGCACTTAGCACTTCGTAAAATGTGGGTACTTTCACTATCAAAATGGTTCAAATTTGTTTCACCACTCAATTAATCTTCAATTATCTAGAAAATTGTACTAATCCAACATCATCCTAAAGCAATGAAATTTTACCGTGTATTCGTACACACAGAAATGAGTGTGTATCTGTTAATAAATCTATTTGTACATGGTATAAGATACATCCAAGTACCTATAGGCACATACATATGTAAGCATACACACGAATATAGCAGGGTCAGATATAGAGATACAGCTGATTGAATGGAAGATAACATTTTTAACATCTGAATATCACAGCTAACCCAACATGTACAACAGCTTCTATATTTTAAAATAAGATCAGTAATAATTTCTACTCATCAAGTTCTATCTGTTGTAGAAGGTAGTGGTAGAAAGTTGAAAAGCTCTTGCTTGTCAGATCAGTGATGTTAATGACCCTGTGGCTTATTCATGGAATCGTGATGATTGTGTTCACCAACTGTGTCTGAGGGTGGGGGAAGAGCAAGCTTCTTAATATTTTTTTAGGAATTGTTCTTGGCTTCTCCCTATGTTGCATTAAGGGATGGCCTTACTCATGAAGGGTATGTTAAACAGTTTGATGAAAACATTTCAGATTGTATATGAAACCAGCACGTTGTACCCCTTGATTGCACTAATGTACGCAGCTATGATTTAATTTTTTAAAACAAAAAAAGGGATGGGCTTACTTATATAAAAGGATGCTCCCTCTCGGAGGTAGCTGGAGGCTACACTGGAGATTCATAGAGAAGGTTGCTATAAACAGTTTTGGAGCCATACCACTAGAATGCGTAAGCCATGAGCCTCCTGTAGAGTATGGAGTTATTGTATGGATTATATGTGTGTGTGTGTGTGTGTGTATCTCTCACCTGCACACATATACACATACTTGGTCGTCCCTTGGTATCTATGAGGAAGTGGTTCCAGGACCCCTCTGGGATACCAAAAGCCACAGATGCTCAAGTTTCTTGTATAAAATGGCATTGGTTTTGCATATAACTCACACACATCCTCCCATATACTTGAAAATCACCTATAGATTACTTTTAATACCTAATACATTGCAAATGCTATGTATGTAGTTGTTACACTGTATTGTTTGTGGAATAATGAGCAAAAAAAATTCTGTACATATTCAATACAGACACAGTCAACCAGTTTTTTTCCATATATTTCTGATCCATGGTTGGTTGAATCCACAGATGTGTAACCCAGGGATATGGACAGATGACGGTATTCAAGTGTGTGTAGAGAGAAGGGATGCAATCATATATAATATAGAGATGTAATCATATGACATTTAAATATAATCATGTAAATATATAGATGTACCATTTATAATATAGAGATGTAATCATATGATATTTAAATATAATCATGTAAATATATAGATGTACCATTTATAATATAGAGATGTAATCATATGATATTTAAATATAATCATGTAAATATATAGATGTACCATTTATAATATAGAGATATAATTGTATGATACTTAAATATAATCATGTAGGCAGCACCTGTGGCTCAAAGGAGTAGGGCGCCAGCCCCATATGCCAGAGGTAGCAGGTTCGAATCCAGCCCCGCCCAAAAACTGCAAAAAATAAATAAATAAATAAATATAATCATGTAAATGTATAGATGTACCATTTATAATATATAGATGTATGTCTTTATATGTTTTATAGAAATTTATTTTTATTGAGTACCAGAATTAAGAAGTTATAACTGTTCACCCTTTTGAATTAGAAACCCAATTTTTAAAAACTGTGCCAGTAAAATATGGTGCTTTGTTGTTCTGTATCCCAAACCTTTCCTTCCTTGGCATTAAGAGTTTTCAATACCCTGCAGCAATTCTGAACATAGATTTCAGCATAATAGTCCCTGGTTTCTTGATTTTTTGGCGGGGAGGGGTTGGCTTATTTGGGTTTTTTTGAGATTGAGTCTCTCTCTCACTCAGGCTGGTCTCAAACTTCGGCACTCAAGCAGTCCTTCTGCTGTGGCTTCCCAGAGAGCTAGAATTACAGGTGTAGCCACCACCCTGGCCCTTCTTGTGTTTATATACCAGTCACTACTTACTAGCTCTGTGACCTTGGACACAGACCTAATTAACCTCCCTGAACATCAAGTTCCTTGTCTGTAAAATGGCAAAATAATAATCTCTCTCTCCAGTGGCAGATACAAGAATCAAGTTAGATGATGATGCATATGGAAAGCTTAGCTCAGTGCCTGGTGCATGCCTCCTTTATTGAGTGATAATTTTGTAATCATCCACATTCTAACAGTAAACATAAGCAGTACCATTCTGTAATACTCCAGGGCCCATCTTGTGGAGTAAGTTAGAGACCTAAAATAAAGAGTAGGTGCTATGCAGTATACATTCCATGATTCACACCCACCCATCCAGAACTTCTCCTCCCAGGCAGTCCCTGGCTCCCTGGCAAACTCTAGTGTGCGTTTAGATAGACAACAACTACAGGTACTCAGGATGGAGGCTGGGGGGTGCTGAATGCTACAGGCACGGTTCACCATAATCATATTCCCCCAGATGCCCCAGGCAAGGGTGCCTTTGGATCCTTGAATCTACTGGTACCTAATAATCTGCCAGTAGTTCTGAATTTCTGTGGATGGAGGAAAAAATAATGTGGTGTATATATCATGCTAGCGTATACTGATAGAACGTCGAAACAAAGCCGGTCACTGTGGCAGGTCACTGCAGCCGCCAGGGCGGTTGCTCATCCTGTTCTGACATCGTAGAGAGCTGAATTCTGTCATTTGTCAGTAACAGTGTGGTCTGCAGCTCTCAGTCCCCACCTGTCACGTTGCTAGGAGATTTCTTTCCCCACAATAGAGTATTATAAGGTACTTGGCAAGGAGGGCCCCTAATGTCATCATACATTTCTAGCCCATTTGTCTGATTTATATGTCCAAATAGCTATTTAAAAAATTCCAAATCAGGCTTTGTCAGACGGCTCCACTCTTTTGTCATCTGCAAATCAAACCATTATGTTGAAAGCCATAAATACTGAATGACTTCTATGCACAGCCTCAAAGCAGGTGTCCGAGACTCATCAATATAGAATCACACAGTTGGGATTTATTTATAAGCAGCATAGACGGAAAATGTGCCCACTCCCCTGCTTTCTTCAGCAGAATTGAGCTTTTTGTATAACATTTCAGGTATACCTCCCGAACATAAACAAGATATCGATGCAAGCAGTATTGGATTATCTCTATACCAAGCAGTTGTCTCCTAATTTGGACCTGGACCCACTGGAATTAATCGCCTTGGCAAACAGATTCTGCCTGCCACACTTGGTTGCGCTTGCAGGTAAGGCAGATGACTCCGGGCTGTACAGTATCTGACTGTGTCATATTTATCAAAATCACATTTAAATAAAAATAAGCTTTCCAGGGAATAAAAATTTATTTTTTTCCCTCCCCAAATAGTACTGTCTCATGCAGGAGGATATGAACAGATCAAATAGTGTCAGACAGCCCAATTCAATTCAACAAGTATTTCTCAAGCCGGCCTTTGTGGTAGGCTCTGTTAGGTGACGCACACGTGAAGATGAGGAATCCATGACCCCTGCCCTTAAGGCAGACGCTCTATGCTTGCTGAATCAGTTGTGCTCCCTGGAATTTGGAATAAAACTATTTTGTCAGTATCATCCCCATAAGATGTGCACAGGCACAATCTTTAAGAAAGAGGCAGTAGACGTAGGAGTTAAGAACATACACAACAGAGCCAGATTGTCTGGGTTTAGATCCCAGCTCCACCTTTTACTGACGAGGTGACTTTGTCCTTTACTTACTTAACCTTAGCTCTGTCTCAGCCTTCTCTCCCTTTAAAATGGGGATAATATCATACCATAGAGTTGTTATGAAGATTAAATGAGCTAGAATATATATAAATCCTTAGAACAGTGTCTGGCGCGTAGTAAGCATTATGTAAGTGGTTTTCTTGAAGCTATTTTAGAAAATGTTCTGACATTGTCAAGTTCATTTTGGGAGAAAGAGAAAAAAGGGAGACTTGGCTTAACTTCACAAAATGTTATATATCATTTTTAGATGTGTTCAGTTGGTAAGCTGAAACAAGTCTAGATAAAATATTCACTTAAATGTAATACCGTTTTCTTGAATTTAAACCTTCCATTTCATTTACCGAAGGTGTGTTAATTTGCAGCCTCGGTGTTTATTGCTGTATTTAGTTGATTCCTATTAACCCTGAAAGCAGAGACAGAAAGCACCTGTTTTTATTCACTGGCCTTTTTCCTGTCTGTAAAAAAGCGCCTGAGTGTATCAGGTTCTCAATAAATAGCTATCAAATAATTGATGAATGGAGATGAACGTGGGAATAAACCAACCAGTCCTGTCTGCACTTGACTTTCTGGCAATGTCTTCACAAAAAAGACTAGTGTCTTTGTCCCCCAGGTTTCTATTACACACAGCCACCTGGGAATCAAAATCCTCTCTTTTTCCTGCTTCGTCCTGATTGGATGAAGGGAAAAAAAAAAATCCCTATTAGATTTTTTTTGTAACTTTTAGCCAATATACCAGAAGCCAGAGATCCAAGTGAATGCACAACTTTTTAAATACTAACTCTAGGAGGCTACAGTGGGAAATTGCTTTTTTCAGAAATATGAGTTCCAATCCATTTTACTAGCCATAGGTTTTATAATATTTGCCCTTTCCGGACAAATTTGTTTGTTTTTCTTTTTAATTATCAAAAGTAATGTGGAGCCAAATCTGTCAAAAATGTTTGTGGTCAATTTCAGAGTAGTACCATTTTTGCTTAAACATTAAGTCTGGCAATGAAAACAATGGCATTGGGGCAGCACCTGTGTGCTGGCCTCATATACTGAGGGTGGCGAGTTCAAACCCAGCCCTGGCCAATAGCTGGGCGTTGTGGCGGGCACCTGTAGTCCCAGCTACTTGGGAGGCTGAGGCAGGAGAATCACCTGAGCCCGGGGGTTGGAGGTTTCTGGGAGCAGTGTGACACCACGGCACTCTACCGGGGCGAACAATGGCATTAATTTCTCCATGAAAGGTTTTTTTTTCTTTAATTGACCCGACTAAAGCTTCTCTTGTGAACTCCAGAATTCAGCATATATATGTAGTTTTGTTATTAAATGCTGTCATTACTATTATGATTATGTAATATCCATCTTTCAAAAATGATTCCTTTAATGATTTGTGTGGTGTACTATCTAGTGTAGAGCATTTAGGACATGACGTTTAAAAGTTAGTTTCTGGGGCCACAACACTTTGCCAGCCAGCGTTAAGTGAGTGTCAAGAATGTTGCAGTTACGGGCGGCCCCTGTGGCTCAGCGAGTAGGGCGCCGGCCCCATATACCGAGGATGGCGGGTTCAAACCCGGCCCCGGCCGAACTGCATCAAAAATTAGCTGGGCGCTGTAGCGGGCGCCTGTAGTCCCAGCTACCTGGGAGGCTGAGGCAAGAGAATCGCTTAAGCCTAAGAGGTGGAGGTTGCTGTGAGCTGTGACTCCACAGCACTCTATGGGCGATAGAGTGAGACTCTGTCTCTACATAAAAAAAAAAAAAAAAACCAAAAACCCTACCAAAAAAAAAAAAGAATGTTGCAGTTACTTGGAATTGCAAAGCCCAGTATTCAGTTTCAGAGACCATACTGACCAGACTGGACACACTGACAACCAGCCACATTGGAACCAGAGCAGAAAGTAAGACTGATTTGGACAATACACTGGACTAGAAGAACAAATGCGAGCTGGAGATGACATCAACATCAGAAAGTTAAAAATGCTGAGCGGAGACTGTACCCACACATGTCTGTCCCAGAGACAGGCGGCAGCCCACACGGAGGCAAGAGACAGCTCAGCCTCAGACCACAATTTAAATTCAGCTTGGAAGCCTCCGACGTGGGCGTTCAGACAGAACTGGCTTTCCCCACTGGTTTTTGGGTACTTCTGACTGAGGGTCTCCCCAGTCTTTAGCATCCAAGAGGTTGAACAATACGCCATCCATCTGCAGGTGTTGAGATAGACACATGGGGTCACCTAACCCCCTAAATCAGTGGTTCTCACCCTTCCTAATGCCTCCTAATGCCTCGACCCTTTAATAATAAAAAGTTCCTCATGTTGTGGTGACCCCCAACCATAAAATTATTTTCGTTGCTACTTCATAACTATAATTTTGCTACTGTTATGAATCGTAGTGTAACTATCTGATAGGCAGGATGCATTTTCATTGGTACAAAGGGGTCGCGACCCACAGGTTGAGAACCGCTGCCCTAAATAGACTTATTCCTCTGTCACTCAGTGGCCCCACTGTCAGAGGTTATTGAGAATTGGAGCGATGTGAGTGGAGAAACTGTCAAACAGGAGCATGTCCAGAATCTAGAGGATTCCAGGAAGGTGCTGGACTGGCCAGAGCCACACTGGTAGAATTTTGTGCACAGATGAAAACGCTGTACATCTGCGTTCCACTATAATGGAGCCCGTGACCGACGAACTAAACTTTTAATTTGATTTACTTGTAATTAATTTAAGTTTAAGTAGTCCCATGTGGCTAGTGGCTCCCGACCTGGACAGCACAGTGCAGGTTGGGAAGATTCTGGCTATTTCAGAAGCACGAACAGGACTCCCCAGAGATGTGAACGCGGTGGCTGGAGACCAGGACTGAATACTGAGAGGCGGTCAGAACCCGGGATGCATGTGCACGGCGGCCCAGAGCTGTGTTCCCTGTTTCCTCCTTCTGAAGCAGTTCCAGAGCAGCCCCTCCAGGCCAGATATCTGGCTTGCAGGGTGTGGTTTAACTCTCTCCTGTCCCCTCTCTCCTCCCCAGAGCAGCACGCCGTTCAGGAGCTGACCAAGGCCGCAATGAGTGGCGTGGGCATTGATGGGGAAGTGCTGTCTTATCTGGAATTGGCCCAGGTTCGTAACAGTTTGCTTTAAACCTTTTTAGCGTGCTCAACCAGTTCATTTAATGCTGGTAAAACATTCCACTGTTGCATCTGTCTAAATAAAGATGTCACCACTGAGTCACAGAGCCCCCCTGTGTCTACTGAGAAGATCTGAGAGTTTTACATTTCGGGCTTTGTTGAGCCTGCTGGGCTTCATTTGAAAAAACAACAAGGACCCCTCCCCCACACCGGTCCCATTGTCCCCTAAGGCACCAGCTTCACAGGGAGGACCAGTTAGGGCATGATAGGGGGAGGTTTTGTCTCTCCTTCTTTGAATTCTTAGACATGTATTTGGCCAGTAACAGTTTCTAGAATTCCCTGAAACCCTGTAATGCCTCCCTGTTAATGGCCATCTCACCGTAGCTCTTCTGGAGTGTTCTAAAGTCAGTAGTTGTGAGTCCTGAGATTGTAATTCCGTGATCCCAATGCACACTTGCACCATTCTTCCAGAGAAAGTCCAGGATGCAGTGTCAGCTTCATCACTGAGTACCTTCCTCGAAGCACAGAGCCACACCTCAATTTCCTCATCCAAAAAAAATGAGGAAGGCAAATCACACCCTCCCCATCTTACATATTATTTTGAGAATCAAGAGGGAGAGAATGTTTAAGAAAGAGCACCAAAGAATGGAAACCGTCTTACGATGCGGGCACATTGGTGGAATTATCTAGTCCCCGGCTCGACTGGTTAACAATGAGTTTATGCTCTGAGGGAACTGAGAATGAATTCTTCAGTCTTTTCTTCAGGCTGGGTGTGCCTTTCTTTGTTCCCTCTCCAGGTTAGAGAAGTGGATTACGGAGTCTTAGTTCGGGTAGTTGAAATCAGTATTCCTCCATCAAGGGAGAGAAGGTGGCACATAGCAGGTGTTGCTTGGGACCTTCCAACTGTGGCCGTAGGAGATGGCTCAGGTTCAAAAGGCGGGAGAGGAAGAATAGAACTTCACAGGAACCTGTCCGTTCTGACTTAACCTTCAACAAATATTTGTTACTTTCTCCACAAGTGCCAGGCACCACCCCAGGCAGAGGACATGTACATATGAGGGTCGGTTCTCTACCCCGGGGGTAATCCTAAGCCAGTGAGAGAAACAGACACAAACATAAAATTATTAAAGTCCAATTAGAGGTTCTGAGAACAGACACGTATTACAGCGGAATCAGCAAGCCCCCATCAAAACTGGCTGTCCACACGTGGAACTTGGAGTCTCTAGAAACAGGCCTGGGGACAGTTTATGACTGATGCTCCTCCAGTTAAGTACTTCTCCTTGGAGCAAATGGGCTGGCCCACTCGAGGTAGGGATTTGCAGCTTGTCTATTTATTTGCTCTGTGTGTCTTACCTTGTGCCCCGCCCCCACCACACACACACACCCTGCAAGAAAATAACAGAATTATGGTACTGCTAATCCCTGGCAACCCTTGGCAGGAAGAGTTTAGGGTAGAGTCTCGCATGTATCAGCTCATCTGTTAGACCCTAGCCCAGTGATGTGCTGACAAGTGTCTAACCGTCAGCTTGGGGACAGGTGGGGCCCTGATCAATGTCCGTGATGCAGCTACTCCCACCACAGCCAATTGTAACAACAGGAAGTCACTGAACTCAGAATAGGGAGTCACAGTTGGTTCTCTCCAGCTAGTACAGGCCAACCTGGCATACCACTGCCCCAGATTTCAGAGAGAAATCTAACATCAAGAGGAGCTGAGGCTGGGTGCCATGTAATCAGGGTACTTTGGGAGGCCAAGGTGGCAGGATCACTTGAGGCCAGGAATTCGAGATCAACCTGAGTACTACAGCTGGACCCCCTCTATACAAAAAAAAATTGTTAAAAAAAAGATCTGGGCATGATGGCAGGCACCTATAGTCCCAGCTACGGTGGAGAATCACTTGAGGAAGCTGAGGTGGAGAATCACTTGAGCCCGGGACTTTGAGGTGGCAGTGAGCTGTGATGTCACCACCACACACTTTAGCCCAGGCAACAGAGTGTGACACGGTCTTAAAGGGAAAAAAAAGGAAGACGAAAGAAAGAAAAGAAGTTAGAAGAAGCACCTATGAAAACTGTCTCTGACATTCGAGATTGTGATTCTCAGAGTCTCTCGAGTGGTTTCTTGAGTCTTTGGCTTTTTAATCGGCCTCTGCAACAGAGATATGGCCGCAGAGGAGCCACGTGGTAGGTTCCAGGGTTTCACTTGACCAGAGAAATGTCAAGAGCAACAGGTAACAGGAGATGGGCACAGGCAGGTGAGGGGTCAGGAGAGTCCTGCCAGACCTGGGCAGGAGCAGGGAGTTGACTGTTGATTTTTGAGTCTTAGGTCTTCTTTAGTTATGGTGACTTCAGCTGCCACCTTCCCGGTCAGTGCTCAGAAAGGAAGGGTGGGGCATTTGGATCCCGCCCACCCTGCCCAGACTGCTGCTCTTCTTATGTAACCGAAGGACAGGTATAGCCTGGTCACACATGCTGCAGTCTCCTCTTTCGGATCTTTGGCCCCAGCAAGCTGAGCCCTGACATGTGACACGGAGTATTCTGTTGCCAAGGCTTCCTTAAACAGAGATGACATCCCTGCTGTCTGCTGTTGGCTGGGGCCTTCCAGAGGCCACAGTCATTTATTACTAGCAGGCCAGGTGATGGCGGCAGGGGAGGGTGAGAGAGCAAGGCATACTTTAAACTGGTGATCTGATAGCGCGAGTATTTTTGGTGCACCGACCACAGTGGGAAAGGGAGGGGTGTACCCAGCACTATATTGGCTGGGCTCCGAGCTGTGCCCAAAGTCAAAACAGCAAGTTCAAAACAAGAGATCTACTAAATTAATTATACCAGGCCTGAATTTCTTTTCACCCCTATAAAGGCTTACAATTTCTTTGTGGCCACACTTTAGAAAGTTCAGTCTGACCCACCCCATTGTGGTTATTTTTCTGCAGTTTCACAATGCCCACCAGTTGGCCGCCTGGTGTTTGCACCACATCTGCACCAACTACAACAGTGTTTGTTCCAAGTTCCGCAAGGAAATCAAATCAAAGTCTGCAGGTGAGACTATGGGAAGAACACAACCCCCTTCATTCCCCCTCCTGTGTATCCAATTCTCCCCCCACTGGGTGAAGCATTCACCTTCCGTGTCCCCGGGAGGGAACACGGGCAGCCAGCAGCTCATGGACAATTCCTTGAGACTGGCTGGCAGTCACAGAGTCGTGGGATGTGACACCAGGAATTGTAGGCTGCAAATTCTCTTTGGAGACTTTCATACCTGGGGCCTCAGGAGGGTTAGAGCTCGGGGGTGCCAAGGTGCAGAGCAGGCTGTACTAGTAGGGTCCCCTTGTCTAGGGAGCAGGCCTCAGAAGACAAGTGGCCCAGGGCTCAGGTTCTCTGTGCCCAACTGCATGACTAGAGAGGCAAGGGATTCTTTCTTCCTCTTAAAACTTGAGTGTCCCCGGCAGGGCATGGGGCCTCACTGGGAGGCAGAGGTGGGTGGATTACCTGAGCTCAGCAGTTCAAGTCCAACCTGATCAAGAGTGACACCCTAGAAAAACTAGCTGGGCATCATGGTGGGCGCCTTTAGTCCCAATTACTCGGGAGGCTGAGGCAGAAGGATCGCTTGAGCCCAAGAGTTTGAGGTTGTTGTGAGCTATGATGACACACCAGGGCACTCTACCCAGGGCAACAGAGTGAGATGCTATCTCAAAACAAACAAACAAAAAAAACCCTTAGTGTCACCTTCTGTAAATGTTCCTAATCCCGGTCCATCAAGGCCTTGAGAGGCTCCTTGAGCAGCATGAAGCTCCAGGCCTTGCAGGTGGAGACAGGTAGTGACAGCAGGTATTATCCTCTGCGTCTTTCCTTCACCAGACAACCAGGAATACTTTGAGCGGCACCGCTGGCCTCCTGTGTGGTACCTAAAAGAAGAAGACCACTACCAGCGTGTGAAAAGGGAACGAGAGAAGGAAGATATTGCACTAAAAAAACATCACTCGAGACGAAAGTGGTGCTTTTGGAATTCATCTCCGGCAGTCGCCTGAAGAGGAAGACGGGGGAAAACAATCAGTAATCTGATAACACCACTTCTAAAAGCACCACTGTAAAATTAGTCTTCTTCTTAGAGATACGATGTAGTTCAGGCACTGACCTTCCTCCACTTTTGTGCATTTATCTTTGTTAGGATCAAAGCACAAGCTCACCATCAATGAGCCTGGACAAAAAGGGAAGCTGACTCTCTCACTGCATTCCTTAACCTAATATGTATATATATTTTTTTTGTTAGGAGGCTTAATAAACTTCAGTCTGTTATTTTGTTTCTTTTTATACGAAGAAAAAAAAAATCCAACTTTCATGTTTCTGATTCCAAATTGGAAAATATTTTTATATGGTCTCTTGTATTTTGTTGAAATGAAAATACTATGTATTACTTTATTTTACAGGCCACAAACTGACCACAAAGTCGCCCTGTGATTCTCTTTTGCCCACATGAACACCAAGCATTATTACATAATTAGAGGATTATCCTTTTGTTGCTAAGGAAAGGATTGGGACTTAAGTCCCCCAAGTGCAAGTTGAAGAGTGTTTCATCTTTGTCCTGCTAAATAACATGGGTGTAATTACCAAATCACCTCCAAGAATGTGTTATTTACAATATCTGCCGTGTAAGTGCTATAATTATATGGTTATATGTGCCATGTAAAATATAGTGATATCAAATATTCTATTGTTTAAATGTCTAGATGCAAGAGGATAATCTTTATAATCACCAAAAGGGCTTTTTCAATCCCAGCATTACCCAGGGCAAACTCACTGGTGGACCTGAATACATACAATACCATTAGTGCGTCGGTGTTTGGATTGCCGTGTTAGGGTTTGTGTCTGTCAGTATCCTTGACCTTGCCATGCCTCTGCATGCAGTTCTCCACTGACTTGAATTGAGATGGGCAAGAGTCCCCGGACTCCGTCCCGCCATCTACAGGCTTGTCACATCTCACCACCAGAAAAGAAGCTTCCTCAGGTCTCTCACCTGTGGCCAACTTCACTTTGTAAGACCCCTATTTTTAACTCTTCCCAGGGAAAATTTTGTGTCGCTGCAGAAGTAGGCCAAGGCAGACCACCCACTCCTGCTGAAATTCAGCAGAGCCTGTGAAAGCACAAAGCTGGAGGCCGGGTCCCTGCATTCTCCAACACAGAAAGGAATCTAATTCCAAGAGTCTAGGAAATGGTGCTATCATGAGTTAGTTCTGACCCTTCGTCATTCTGAGTTTTCAGTTTTAAAATAGAAAGTGTAGAGCAGGGGAGTTCTGGTGAGGCTGTCAGTCATTGCTTCTCTGTAAAGTAAAATGTGACCGTGCGTGCACACACGGAGCATTTGCAGGCCACGACTCCATCCACACCTGCCACAGGATATTGTGTGGCAGGGGATGGGGCTCATTCTGTTGGAAGGTCAACTTACTAATGCTAAGGGCTGTTTCTTGTTTTTACTTTTTTGTTGTTTGTTTAGCTTTTCAGAAAAGATGGAAGAAAGATAGTTGAGTCCAAACCCCAATGTTGACAGCCATGTGCACTTGAAAAATAGGGTACAGACGGGCATGTTGATTACTGGCAGTGGAAACACACTAGATACAAGAGCTTTGAAGAGGCCCAGAAGTGCATCACCCTCTCATGACAAACGAGGAGGCAGTGGCATAGGAATAGCTGTAAATGCATCCACCTTCATTTTTTCTTTTTTCGATAGGGTTGTAAATCATTAATGAAAGGAGACAGAATGATAAGGTAAATGTCAGGACTCTGGAAGACTTGACATGTGTCCTATCATCTATAAAACAGTAGCGATTGAGTTTTCAATGAGTAGTCATAGTTGAATTGTTCTACAACCAAAGCTCCCATTTGATTGTAATCTTGCCAAAATGTCATGGACATGTAAACGAACTTGGGGTATAAGCAATAATATCCACTGGTGGTGTTGTCAGCTGCTGTAACCAAGTGGCCGGTTCATTTGGTTTATGCTGATTATGGCCTTTAACCATGGTGGTTTCTTGTGTGTTTTTTATTTCACAAAAAAAGCCAATAAAATTGTTTAGTTATAAAATGCCTCCAGGTTTTTTTTAAGGACTTCCATTGGATCGTATGTGCAGTTTAACAGCTTTTCAATACTGGGTCATGTGGGTCTGTGTGTGCTTCAGGAACAAAGCAGCTGGAATGACTCCTCATCTTTGTTTTTAATATTATCAGCAGATATTCCAATTCCGTCATACAAATGGGGTGTCTGGTTCTTTAATATACTACATCACTAGACATGCCGCAGCCTTGGGAAATGGACAACTCTATCCAAATGGATTTATTTTAATCTGGGTTTGGACAATTCTGCCAGCTATTAAGTGAAAGGTCAGAGTTGGTGGGCTCATGCAGAAGTCTTTTCTTCAGAAGAAGGTCTAAGAAAGCCTTTGGGAAAAACTTGAACAATTTCAGGACTTCTATATGGTGTAATGTTTACCCAAGCTCACAGGGAGGAAGAGTCATCTTCAGATTTCATAGGGGAACTACTGTGAGTGGCAAGTAACTATAACTCCAACAGGAAGGAATTGACCACCGTGTGAAATAGCTGTGAAAGGAAGACAATGAGATTTCCAACACCTTCTCACACCTTTCAAAGGGAGGTGTTCCCATTCATGGCACCCTTTACTGGGCACACCAGTGGAGTCTTCTGCTGAAAGTCTTGGGCTAATGTTCTCCTGGGGTGATGGCTTGAAGATCATCAAGGATTTCAACACCCCTGTATTGGCATTTTAAGGACCACAAATCCTACTGCTCTAGAGGGACCTCAAACATTTTCATTGTGAACACTCAAAAGTCAACGTTTCTAAGATTGTTTTTATCAACACTTGCTTCCATTGCGTGGTAGTTCTCTGCTGTCGAAATGCAGTTTTTCATTACCCTGAGAATGACTAAGTAGAATGAATTCTGCTGGTCACAGGCAAAAACAAAGTGAATCCTACTTGTGGAAGTTGTTTTGGGAGTGTAGCATTCCTGAAATGAATGCTTATCTGCCAGCTGAAGATTTGCCAGCCCTTTTCTTGAATTAGGTGTTTCTTGAATTGAGATACAGATATATAAATATAGATACATATTTCCTAGGTGGGGACTGGTGCACAAGTGGCAACAATTTCTCTTTTCTAGAAAACTGATCAGTGCATAAAAGTTGCAGAGGTAAAAGTTAACCAGGGAGAATGCATTCATTTTATATGTATGTGTAAGTAATCAATACACAGCATAACAAAAAAAGGCTAAAGGCAATCAGGAAGGAAGGAAGAGGGGGGGAGGAAAAGAAGAAAGGAAGGAGAAGGGCGACTGAGCAAAGCCACGAGTTGAATTAAGTACTCTTTCTTTCAGAGCGCTAATTTAGGAGATTGCCACATATCTCACAGCTCAATTCAGTTTATGATGGAGACTTTTTTTTCTCTTGAATTTCCAATTAAGAAGCAAGTGATCTCTGCAACTTGAAAGGTTTAGACTTAGAACTAAAGAAACGGGTGTGGTGTCACTGGTGACCTCCTGTAAGAGCAGCGCTTCTGTAGAAGCAATGTCCTTCCCTTTGGCTATATTTGAAAATTTCCACCCTCCACCCTGTGCTGACAGTGCCTCTAGATTGCATTTTTTTACTTAAGCTATTTAGATGTATGCATTTTTACTGAGTTATAACACTCATCAGTTATTTACAGACTTTGTAAGATATGGAAAAAATTTATGAACAGATGACTCTTGGTTGGAAACCAAAAATCCTGAAGTTGCACATCCATAGACATGAAAGTATTGTGAACAACAGTAGCAGACGTGAAGCACGTCACTGTTGCTCACTGTTCCCATAGGACATCGTAGTGACGTGAATTTCCTGTGTAGTGTGTTCCATCTATGTCTTTAAACATGTGAGTATCTCTTAATACAGTGTTGTCTCATGAGTGCAATTTTTGCACAAAAGGTGTCTTGCAACAAATTCCGTTCTGCCATCTGCTTTTCTTACTCCACACTGCCATGGAAATCTAGCCATGTTACTGTATGTGTGCCCTGTCCATTGCTTCCAGGGGCTGCCTAGTGTCCAGTTGATGGCATCGGGATTGTCCTCTCCCATTGTCAATGCCCGCTCCTCAATCCTGCCATGACTCTACTTGTACATGACATGGGGTCCAGATCCAAAAAAGAGATTCCAGGTCCCACTCTAAACATATTGAATCAGGCCTTCTGAGGTGATGGATGTGTGTTGGGACATTGAACTCCATGATGGTAATTCTTCCCTACCCCAGCACTAAGGCTAAGTAGGATTTGACAGAATTCAAGAGTCAGAATCTGAAAGGTTCTGAGCCAGCCCACAGCCTGGCTACCCTCTGACGAGCAGAAAAGAAATTAGGTGTGTTCCTGTAGCCTGAGAGACTTCAAAGAGGCTTTCCTGATTGTGAAAGTTGTCAGCTATCACGATGAGTTATTCCACTCCATCTGGCTTTGGTGTTTGGTGTTATATGAGAAAACTTAGGAGGGCTAGATGATTTTTTAAGAGCCTTTTGAGACGGCTTGGTGCCCATAGCACAGTGGTTATGGCACCAGCCACATACACCAAGGGTGGCAGGTTCGAACCCAGCCCAGTTCAGCTAAACAACAATAATAGCCACAACAAAAAAATAGCCAGGCATTGTGGCAGGTGCCTGTAGTGCCAGCTACTTGGGAGCTGAGGCAAGAGAATCGCTTAAGCCTAAGAGTTTGAGGTTTCTGTGAGCTGTGATGCCATGGCACTCTACAAAAAGCAATACAGTAAGACTGTCTCAAAAAAATAAATAAATAAATAAGAGCCCCTTGAATAGTCAGATTCCTATTTTTCTGCCTCAAAAAAAAAAATCTGCTGGCTTGATCTAATTCACAATGTATTCAGCTATCAAAATGTCATGTTATATACCATAAATATATATAATGTGTTTTTTGAGGCAGAGTCTTACTCTGTTGACCAGGCTAGAGTGCCATGGACTCAGCCTAGCTCACAGCAGCCTCAAACTCTTGGGTTCAAGCAATCCTCCTGACTCAGCCTCCCAAGTAGCTGGAACTATAGGCACCTGTCACAATACCTAGCTAATTTCTTATATTCTTAGTAGAAAAGAGGCCTCACTTTTGCTCAGACTGGTCTCAAACTCCTGAGCTCAAGAGATCCTCCCACCTCCGCCTGAGAGCTAGAATTACAGCGTGAGCCTCCACGCTCAGCCAAATACATATAATTTGTAATTTTTCAACTGTATCTTATTAAAGCTGGAGGGGAAAATTCCCTTGTGAGCTTGTACACATGCATTGAAGGTTACTTTCTAATTTTGTTCTTTTGCATATGAAATCTAAAAAGAAAGTAACCTGCCAGTATAAATTCTGTGCATTGTTCAGACTGGCTCAGAAGTCCCAGGCATATTCTCTCTTGAATGTAAAAACTCTCCCTCTCTCCTAGTTTCATTACCACCTAATTGGATGGCAGGTGTTCAGAGCACTGTGGTTTCTCTCTCTGCTTTCCCACTCCTAATGCGCTTGGACCCTGCTGCCACCATCACCATGATGGCCTTTCACCTTGTATACCTGACGCTGAGAGATTTCTTTAAAATGCCTAATCGTTAAATAAATAGCCAGACATCTGAAATTTCCAACTCTTAGAGAAACAGACTTACCAACCTTTTAAAAATAAAAAAGGGGGAAAAAATTGATGTGCGCTCTTTCCCCACGCATGCCAGTGCTGCTGGCTGCACCCTGCTCCTTTGCTGGCATTTGCATAGTTAGACAGGGATGAGGCCGCAGGTGTAGAAAGATGGACTCTCACACATGCTCTTTCAGTTTTATTCAAATGTTTCCGCTTTATTCAAATGTTTACGTTTTATTCAAATGCCCCTTGCCCAACAGAATGGATCCGTAATGCTCCAAACGTGTCTTGGCACCACTTTCCTGGTGTCCAGAACACTGGTGTGCAAGCTGTAAGAGTTCACATTTTTGAGCAAATATTCTGTGGCCAAGCACTGTAAGGACTTGCA
Organism: Perodicticus potto; assembly: GCA_963574655.1. NCBI lineage: Eukaryota > Metazoa > Chordata > Mammalia > Primates > Lorisidae > Perodicticus > Perodicticus potto. Next base: position 50,733 of record CAUYRH010017940.1, read on the forward strand.
CGTGCTCCTCTCCCTTAGTTCCCACAACATCGTCTTACGGGGGGATAAGTTTTCCTGGGGCAGACTCTGAGATGAAGAGTCACAAGCTGGTGATTGATTTAGGAAATGCCCTTAGATGAGAAGGAGAAGGAGGGAAGGGGAGTGCCAGCAAGCGAGGGAGTGGCTTCAGGAAGTCCATCTCAGCCTGGTCTCAAGGGATGCTCTGAGTTGCCTTTTATATTCCTGCACTGTGTGCTCTGGCAGTGGAGCAGGAAGAGATAAAGTAAATGCGGGGATTTCAGGCTGGGGAGTTGGTGGGGAAAGTGCCCCCACCACAGATGCAGGATCACGGAAGCTGGGGAGGAGCACCCAGAAATGTCCAAAGAATGTAAGGACACTTATAAGGAGCAAGACTCATCTGCCCACTGGTCTCTCCTGAAATTCAGGAAAACAACCTGGACGATTCTGTGGGGCACACTGATCAAAGCTCTGTGTGCAGATGAGGAAGTATGAATGAAAGAAAAATGCCTTTATTTTTTTTTTTTTGCTCCTATGTCAATGAAAACTTCTCAAGGCAATTGGCAGAACATTAAAACATGCATTTTAATTAATTTTTCAAAGTTACAGAAGCTCAAACATTTTTCCTCCCCTAGAATGTACACAAGACTTATTTGAAAGGGCATCACTGAATTTGTGAAATCAAACTTCATAATGTTTTACTTGAACCTAGACAAATCTCTGCCACACAACATTTTATAGAGCCTCAGCAATTTCTTTCTGAAAAAGGATCAGTATGGTAATTCAGATTCTCCCTCATCATCCACAACACCCAACTATGCATCCAGATATACAATTAAGTCCAGGAGAAACTAATCAAAAACTAAAGAGTAGATTTAGACTTTAAATTTTTTGTTTAAATACCAATTGTTTGATTTCCATAGGGTATACTGCCTGATTTTTATTTCACCTATCATATGACCTAAAAAAAATATAAATAAATAAATTAAATTAGATTTTTAAAAGCCCAGGTACTGGAATCAAGACCTGCTCCCAGTTTTAATCAATGGAGCATTCCTCTAACTGTCCAAATCCCAAGCAACCCTGCAGCCACCACAGGGGGCCACATCTTTCCCTGGATCATTTTTCTGGTTTTGTTCACACAATTATGTAGGGAATAGAATGATTTTATTGATCCATAGATCTTGCAACTTGCTGAAGGAAGGCAGAGAGACTAAATATCTGAACACGTCCTGGTGAGTCTTTTTTCTTTTTTCACAGTTTAGGTTGTTTCTGAATGATGGATACCTTGGAAACAGGAGTGAATGATGTCTTTGTGTATGGTGGTAATCTTTGTTGCAACTAGCTCCTTCTTAAAACTCTCAGCTTCAGTGGGATGTTCTTCAGCAGAAATAATTGCATTCACAACCAATCAGGGTCTCTCTCCTCTGTCTTCAAAACACTTGGTATGAGTGGAACACTTGTAGTGGAACAGGTGCTACCTCAGGTGACAGCCAGGTAAAGATGCTGCCATTGTTTCCATTAAGAGTGTCTGGACCCAAAATCTACCCTGGAAGTCGGGACCTTCCAGGTAGAAGATAATTTCAAATCTCATTTCTCCTGAAACAAACCACCTGATAACATGGTTCCTTTGTTCTTTAAGTCTGGAGAATACATACTAGTTGCTACTTTCCCATCCCATCCCCTCCTTCACCCCAAGCCTGACCCCTGAATCCAGGCCTGGCCCTATAGAAATTCTATTTGACCAACATCACACCATATGCAAACAAATGACGACATGAAGGGCTAGACATTTTGTAATGGAACAGGCAGAAAACATCCAGTTTTCAGATCTCACAGAGGTTCTTATTAAATGTTCTATGACCCAAGATCTGTGGCATCAAAACTGACTTTCTCATCTACTCTATTTTGCCAGGAGGGAACTTCATTTCCTTCCATCCTAGAAATTTCTTCAACCACTGTGGTTCCAATCACCTGCCTCTTATCTTGGGAAGCCTGGTGATCCTATGTCAGTTCAGCCCTCCTACTGCCTTGCCAAAAGGTTTGATCTAAAAATTATTACAAATCATTTCAATTCATCTAGGATTTTTTGAACTTCCATGTACCAAAAATAATATGAGCCTCACTCAGTCTTCGGCCTCAGAGAGCAACTGGTATCTGGTTGCAAACCAAATGATAACAGTAAGACAATAAATGGACATACCAAAATGAATGCTCAAAACCAGGTATGGAAAACTAGTTTCATCTCATCTGCTGACACAGATCAGTCATGTGTGATCATGTTGTGAAGGATACTGATGCACAGTCCAGGTTCAAGGGCAAACAGCACTAAGATTGCTGAACAGTAGCTCTGGAAAAAGGGACTAGTAGCATAATTGTTAAGTGTCTATTCATTCCACAAATACTTATTGACCTGTACCTACCTAATCTGTGTCTGGCACTTTTTGAAATGCCAATGTTTCTACCATCATGCAGTTTACATTCCATTGTAGGAATGGAAGCTAACTAACAAATATGGACTATCAGACTAGTGTGATAAAGAAAAAAACAAAGAAGAGGATAGAAAATGATGAGGAATACCATTTCAGCTGGGCACAGTGGCACGTGCCTAATGTCCCAGATACTTGGGAGGCTGTGGGAAGATTGCCTGAGCGCAAGAGTTTGAGTCCAGGCAAGGGCAACATAGCAAGACCCTAACTATATCTTTACAAAGGCACACTGTTTTAGACAAAGATAGTCAGGAATATTATCTCTAAGGAGGTGTTCTTAGAGAAGAATTAAGTGAGTCAGAATTTGGAGAAGACATACTCTTTACTCCACAATGTTTGGAGCCTCAGCTAAGAACTAAAGGCCAAGGATGACTTAATTCCTATGGGCTGGAATCATCTGGAAGCGTCTATGCTCACATGCACTGGTTAACGCTGGCTGTTGGCTGAGACTGTGGCAGGGCTGTTGACCAGAACACTTCCACAGGGCTCTCCACGCAAATCAAGGAAATGAGGCAAGTGAACATCCAGGAGAAGAGCATCAAATGCCGAGAAGAGCCTTGTGCAAAGAGAGACCATAGGACAAGAAAAGACTTGATATTTTAGAAGCTGATCAATAAGATCTGTGGGACTGGAGGTAAATGGGCAAGAGGTAAAGGGACAGAAACATTCTAGAAGGGAGTCAGGACAAATCACATAAACAGTAGTTCTCAATCTCAATGCACATGAGACTCATCCCGTCATAAAAATATGACTTCCCAGCACCAACCACCCCATCAGGATATTTTTATTGGCTTTTAGGGTGTCTGGTTTCTCTGTGGAAAACAAACATTGCTGCTGCTGTTGTTGATTATAAAGAAATATTTAGTTTTTGAACTTTGACTAAACCAAACGACATTAGCTCAAGAAGTTAAGTCCCACTCTAGAGAGTTTGTGTGAGGATACAGCAAGACATGGCCTTTAAAGAGTTTCCCCAGCCTAGCATGTGCAATCACACAATTTGAGAACTGAGCAAGAGTGAGACCCCATCTCTACTAAATAGAAAAAACTCGCTGGACGTCATAGTGGGCACCTGTAGTCCCAGCTACTTTGTGGAAGCTGAGGCAGGAGGATTGCTTGAGCTCAAGAGGTTGCTGTGAGCTATGACGATGCCATGGCACCCTACCCAAGGCCACAGAGTGAGACTCTGTCAAAAAAAGTTTCCCACCTTCCCACAGGAAAGATCCAATGGGGAAAAATACTGGTTTTATCAGGGGCAATCATCTTTGTTTGAAACTACTGAAATGTGAGGCTGCCCCATGTGGAAAAGTGACCATCTTAATGACCTGAAACTTGGGTAAGGCAGTTGGAGCTTCTGTTGGTTAAGTTAGTATGGGTTAATGCAGGAATGGGGGGACAATGAGCGGATGGCAGTTCTGGGGGTCACATTTTGCATGAAAGAGATGTCCAATGATAAAACAGTGGTAGAACCCTGACTCCACCACAGAGACCCCATTTCTCCCTTTGGGCATACAGTTTCCTTCATTGCCTCTTCATCTCCCTTCCCTAATCAAAACCCAGCTCTGGAAAACCATCAAACTCTTTCTCTAGGGTATTGTGCAGACAGCAGCAACAATGTTTCCTGTTCCACATGTGCTTCTTACCATGTGACCTTGACACTCCTCCCATTGAGTTGTGGTGTGTGTCCCTTTCCCTTATACTTAGATGGACTTTTTTGATGGCCTCAAGCAATAGATTATGGCAGAAGTAACACACCACATGACTCCCAAGGCTAGATCAGACTGTCTTCTCTAGGGACACTCATTATTCTTAGAACCCAGCTGCCATTCTCTAAGAAAGCTCCCTATGAACCCAGGCAGAGAGAACACGTAGAGAAACCTAACATAGGTGTTGCTCTACTCAACTGTCTTGCTGAGGTCTCAGCCATGAGTCAGCATCAAACACCAAATACATGAGTATGGACTCCTGCCCCTGAGTTCCTCCTAGCCTTCAAGTCTTCCCTGATGAGGCCCCAAACATGGTGTAGTAGAGACAAGCTGGTCCTGCTGTGTCTTCTCCAAATTTCTGATTCACAGAATCATGAGCATGATAAAAATGGTCTTTTTATGCCATTAAGTTTTGGTGTTGTCTGTCATCCAGTGCTCTCATTGGACTGTTTGTTCCCCAAAGCTCATGTTGAAATTTGACAGTAACATTAGAAGTGGTGTCTAATGGGAAGCATCTGGGTCATGACAGCAGATGCCTCATGAATAGATTAATTCCCTTCCTGGGAGGGGAAGTGAGTGAGTTCTATTATTAGCTCTATTAATTCCCTTGAGAGTTGGTTATTAAATAGAGCCTGGTATCATCCCACTTCCTCTCTTGCCATGAAATCCCTGCACATTTCAACCCCTCATCCCCTTCCACCATGAGTGGAAGCAGCCTGAGGCCCTCATCAAAAGCAAATGCAGAACCATCTACAATCTGGAGACCACAAGCCAAATAAATTTATTTCCTTTATAAATTACCCAGCCACAGGCATTCTTTTATAACAACCCAAAATGTACTGAGATAGAAAATTGGTACCAAAAGAGTAGGGCATTACTGTAAGAATACCTAAAAATATGGAAGCATCTTTGAAACTGGGTAATAGACAGAGATTGGAAGAGTTTGGAGCACTCAGAAAAAGACAAAAGGATGAAATACCTTTGTAGAGATTGGTTAAGTAGTTGTGACCCAAATGCTGACAGAAGTATAGACAGTAAAGGCCAAGCTGACGAAGGCTCAGATGGAAATGAGGAACTGACTGGAAACTAGAAAAAGGTCACCCTTGTCACACTGTAGCAAAGAGATCGGCTGCATTGTGCCCATGCCCTAGGGACAGAGCATGAATTTGTGGAAGGCTGAATTTAAAAGTGATGACCTAGGGCATCTTGGCAGGAGAAATTTCCAAGCAGCAAAACCTTCAAGAAATGGCGTGACTACTTTTAACAGCTTGTGATCAAATATGGCAGCAAAGGAATGACCTAAAGATGGAATTTCCAATTAAGAGAGAAGCAGAGAATGAAAGTTTGGGAAATTCACAGCCTGACCACGTGATAGAGAAGAGAGAGACTGTTTTTAGGAGAAGAACCCAAGGGTGCTGCTGAGCAACCCCTTGCTAGAGAGATTAGCATGGATACCGGGAGCAAGGTGCCAATAGTCAAGATAATGGAGAAAAGGCCTTAAAGATGTTTCAGAAATCTTTGAGAAAGATGCTCCTGTTAAGGTTGCTGTGAGCTGTGATGCCACCGAGGGTGACAAAGTGAGACTCTGTCTCTGAAAAAAAAAAAAAAAAAAAGATGCTCCTGTCACAGGCGCAGAAGCCCAGGAAGACAGAATGGTTTGGTGGGACAAGCCCAGTGCTCTCAGGATACTGCACCCTGCATTCTGGCAACTCTGGCTCCAGCACCAGATACTACTGGGCCTCCATTCCAGAGGATGGAGGCTATAAGCGTGGGTGGTGTCCATGTGGTGTTAGTTCTGCAGGTGTGGGAACAGCTGTGGGGACAGGGTTGCCCTGGCCTTGGGAGTCTGCCTCCAGCACCACTGTGCCCAGGTTTGGGACATGGAGTCAAGGGAGACTATTTTGGAGCTTTAAGATTTACTGTGTGCCCTGTTGGGCTTCAGACTTGCATAGGGCCTATTGCCTGTTTCTTTTGGCCAATGTATCAGTTTTGGAATGGCAATGTTTACTCAATGCCTATACAATCATATCTTGGAAGCAAATGACTTTTTTTTTATTTTACAGTCTCATAGATGGAAGCAATTTGCCTTGTATCTCAAGTAAGACTTTGGACTTTTGGGTTGGTGCTAGAACAAGTTAAGATTTGAGGGGACTAATAATATATTTTGAAGTGTGGGAAGGACATGAGTTTGGGCAGAAGAGGCAAGGGGTTGAATGCTATAGTTTTGATGTTTGTATCCCAAACTTTATGTTGAAATTTGATCCCCAATTTTGGAGGTGGGGTCCAATGCGAAATGTTCAGGTCATGGAGGTGGATCCCTCATGAACAGATTAATGCCCTTTTCTCAGGGAGAGGTGAGATATTGTCCTAGTAGTTCCTATGAAAGCTGGTTGTTAAAAAGAGCCTGATGCCTCCCCAACCCTTGCTTCCTCTCTTGCCATGTGATCTCTGTGCACGCAGGCTCCCCTTCATCTTCTGCCATGAGTGGAAGCAGCCCAAATACCTCACAGATGCAGCTGCCAGTTCCATGTTTCTTGTACAGCCTGCAGAAGCGTGAGCCAAATAAACCTCCTTTCTGTAGAGATTGCCCAACTTTGGGTATTCCTTTATAGCAACAGAAAATGAACTAAATCCAGCAATAGTAACTAGAATAGGTATTAATGAGGTTTAAGGTCTTTTCCCTTCCCTACTGAACAATGATGAAAGGTGATGTGTTTGGTGCAAAAGCTTTTGGAATCAGTCTTGGATTCAAATCATGGCTCATGCCACTTACTAGCAGTGTGACTGAGGCAGATGATGATCTCTTAAACCTCTGTTTCCTCATATGTAAAATGGCATTGGAGGCTGAAGTGAGGCATGAGTATATGTGTGAATATGTGACATAAGCCCTCAACCTCCCTCTCCCATGTTGCCCTTTCCCATCCCCACCACAGACAGGGAGGCTTCATAGTTAGGTCTGAGTATCTACACCAGGGCCATAAAGCTCCAAGTAGTGTCCTTTTCCTCCTTGGATGTCCTACCACATGGGCCTCTTTGAGTTTCTCTCCCCTTGTATAATCATATTCTCCAAGAAGGCACAAAGAGCTCATGCAAGAACTAGAAGCAACTATCCCAGCTTAGAGATGTGAAAGAATTTGGCCTTCAATTTCTAGTCACACACATCACTCCCTACTTGTCTATTTACCATCAGAGCTAAGAAGCAGTCTCTACATCTTCCCCACATCTACTTCTCTGGAAGGAGTCTCTTGGCAGTTTCCAGGTAAACTCACCTCTCTACCCTTGAACCAGCCCTCCTGTCTGGTTGTGATCCCAGCCACACTCTGACATTATCTTTACCCTGATTCTAAGGAGGCTGGATAAGTATGCAAGGATGTGCAGTGGAAGGAAATGGCCAGCAAGGATACCAATTAGAAAGCCCCAAAGCAGTGATTTGGAGGCTAGAGAAAGGGAGTGTTGAGGAGGGGAAAAGTCCTCATTTTCCCAGGGTAACTTTTCCAAAAACAGGCATCCTACTTCTTTTTCTTTTCATCAAAATCATCCACTCATACATAGTCTTAGGCACCTCACACTATAAGCCTCAGATATCCTGCCCCTGGCTTTTACAAACCTCAACAAGAACTGGTACTCAGGTCATTTGAAGTGAATGGGAACATGGCAGATTAAGACTATGACAGATGTTCGAATACTCATCCAATAGGCTTCCGAGAGCCATCCAATTTCTAACTTGAGATACGTCAAGCCCAATTTCTTCACCATAGTATAATTGCTATTTCACAGTCATTTTAGGGAACCCTCAGCCTCCTCTCCATATGCATCAGCAGAGAAGGGTTTTCACACCTATCTTAGTATACTCAGATTGCTGTAACAAATTATAGATGGGGGGTTCAGACAATAAATATTTACCTCTCACAGTTTCTGGAGGCTGGGAGTACAAGGTCATAGAGCCAGCATGGTTGGGTTCTTATGACAGCTCTCTTCCTGGCTTGTGTACAACCATCTTTTCCTTGTATGCTTACATAGTTGAGAGAGAGGTATGAGGCCAATTCTCCTACCTCCTGAGGGCACTAAGGACTCTACCCTCATGATCTAATTACCTCCCAATGACTTCATCTCCAGATATCACTACATTGTAAATGAATTAGAAGGAAGGCAGAAACATGCAGCCGACAGCATCCTCTTCATGATGTCGAGTAGCAAAGCCCTACTTCCAGAGCTCCTTTTCCCCCATCCACCCCTGTAGAGCAGCAAACAGCCTGATCAGTGGCAGCACAACACTCACTGGATGGGATTGCTCAATTTCTCTCTCCCCTGCCTTGAGGAAGTGCAGGGAGGGCCTGGACTCTCTGAGTGAGAACTTCCAGAAGCATCCATCAGGCAGCCATTCTCTTGTGGGCCTTCCAGTCTCTACTAGCAGGGGAACTGTGAACTGGCTCTGTCCGCCCTGAAGCAGGCTGGGTAAGTAACCAGAGAGCCCACTGTGCCCCCAGCATCCTACAGGCAGTGGGTAAGACCTGTGTTTGAGAGGCAACAGGGGGCCTTCTGGCCCCTGGCTCCAGTCAAGGTCTCCAATCCACTGTTACCAGGGAATCCAGAAATTCAGCAGGCACTTGAGACCACTGATCTGTCTGAAACATCGATCACACTTGGGCAGCTTATATCTCTTCTCCACCGGAGAGAGCTTGAAGGGAAAGAGATGACTGATGATTCTGCAAGCCAAACCATCTTTTCCCATCACTTACTATGAGTCTGACACTGTCCTCATGCTAACCCTGCCTAGAGGTAAGGAGAGGGAGGCTCCAGGAGGATACGGTATTTACCCAAAGTCACAAAGTGAATGTGTGGATAGAGAGGGAGTAGAAACTCAGTCTATCTCAAGCCCACATCTACTCTCCAGCTTCTCATTTGGTTTACAACTGAAAAAGCAGACCCAGAGAGGCCGTATAACCTAGCAAGTGTACACAACCAGTACTAAAGCAAGGATTTGAACTCACTTCAGTACTCATTAACTATTTCCTTAGCACCCTAACTTACTTATGAGGACCCTGAGGGCCAGAGAATATTAAGAGGCTTGCCCCAGGTCATGCAGAGAGGCCTACCAAGCCCAAGGCCAGTTTCCTGGGCTTGTGCCACTTACTCTCAGGTGTTTCTGTATGTTGCCCACACCAATTGCTTTCACTACTAACGAACCCTTTCTTCCTCTACTTGAATCACTATCTGCAAGCTCTGTCCCACTCTGCACACCCCTCTTATCGCCATTTACAGAGAGTCTCAGTGTTGGGTTCCAGGGTCCCTTTAATGAAATGCACATCTCGCTTTCACTTCACTAGCTGGCTAATCTGTGATAGGATTCTGAGGTGGTCCACAGTTGACCACTTGTAATCTGTAGTCACAGGCAGTGAGCAGATGAGCCCTGTGTCTGGCGCAGATAGGCTCTGTGCCTGCGTCTTTGTTCTCTGGGGAGGCAGGAGGCTAGGTGGGCATGGGTGTTTCTTGGGTAATCCCTGTTTAGAAGACACCTCTTTTGAGGAGACAACAATGACAGCAGCAAACGTCAAGAAAACTTGTTCCCTGCCCTCAAGTGTCTTGGCAGAAATTAGGAAGATGCAAGTCACTTCCAAGGTCATGTGAACCCACCGCTAGTCTTTTAGGAGGCATCAAAGTGAACACAGTAGGAGATCCCAGGTGATCAGGGCAAGCTCAGACAGCACAGAACAGCTGAGGAGCTCAGAGAAGGGCAGATCAGAAGCAGAGAAACTAAGGTTCCATGTTGGCAAGACGGCTGGAGAGTTTTACCCAGGCTCCAGTCACTATTTATCACCCCGTTCCCAGCCTTGAGTCTTCTTCCTGTACATTTATCACTGCCCTAACCCTCACTGAACATAGCAGGTCCTACAGCCTGGCTTGTCACTCTGGGCAAGACTCCCTCCTTACCCTGGTCGAGGCAAATATGCTGTCAGGTACTGGTATTGGGGAATTGGGAACTATCGTGTTTAGCATCATAACTGTTGGACAACAAGTTGCAACTGCAGATGAGATCTAGTCATTCAGTCAAGTTCAGGGTCACAAGGCAGAAACACACGGACTACAGATTTAGAGGTGATTGTCACTGCAATGATCCTTAGGCATATGTACAATGTGGGAAGAAAAATGGCACAGTCATCCCAAGTCTCCCTTCTCACAATGTTGGATGCACGTGGTTCACAGCTGCCAAGAAGGGCACAGCACTTCCTGGGACTGACCCCAGGGCTGGGAGACCCACCCTCTCATTGTTCACTCTACATTTATCCTTCCCAGAGAAAATGTAATGGGGTTAGTTTGATATGACCTGGTGCAAGCACCTCTCCTGGCAGAGCTAACCTCCTTCACCCCAAGGCCATTTGCTTTTTGGTTCATATAACACAGGTCCCAGTTCCAGCCACAGTGGCCAGGAGAATAACTGGTTTCATTTCCATAACAAAGCATTCCACAGGAATTGTGATTACCTAGTCAGGAAAGCAAAGCAAAACAAAACAGGCCTGTCCACTTCTATCAAAAGCTGACTGCACGTGTCAGCCAGGTTTTAGGAGCCCCTCCTGCTCCCTTCCCATTACAGACACCTCTGTTATTTTGTGTATTTCTAAGATCTTTCTCTCTTGGACCAGACCCAGATGAAAATTCCTCTACGCTCTGGAGAAACCCAGTATCCCGGGCCTGCCTCTGAGCAGCAAGCTTTGTAGCAGTATTCTAAAAAAGAGGAAAAAAGGAATGGGGAGGAGAGTGGGGTTAGCAGAGCCTGAGGAAGTGTCCAGCCACAGCTGATTGTCACTGGTTGGTCGTCATCAAGGACATATGGCTTGGAGCTATTTCATGTAGGTCGCTATCCCTCAGGCATGGCAGCTCTCTTTGGACTATGGGGTGTTGACCATTGGCTTCCTGAGCCTGTTCTGCTGTAGGCACCGTAAAGACAGGCATGTTCCTTGGATTCATTGCTGCTCTACTTTGGACGTCAGCCCCACTGGGAAGCAGACAATGGCTAGGATTTGATGGCTTTAATTCTTCTGGAAGGGCCATTAAAGGTTATGCCAAATAACCTCCTTTCTCAAAACAGAAAGTTGTGTGGCTCCCCCCAAATGCAGTAGAATCTCTGTAAGTTGACCACCCAAGAGACTGTAACAAATTGGTCAATATACAGAAGTGGTCAACATAAGGAACTACACCTACTGTACTTATATGTACATGGGGTGCATGTCCGGCCAGTGTAGGGAGATGGTCAACTACGAAGGTTCTATTATATATTAGAATCACCCAAGGAACTTTTGAGAATGACAGATTTTCCAAATCAGGGTCTCTGAGGAAAGGACAGCCTAGGATTCTGTACTTCTGAAAGTTCCCCATGAAACTCTGATGACTAGCCACTTTAGGGAACAGCTAAACTTAAATTAGAGGAAGCTCTAGAGACTCTGGTATCCATTTGTACAACTGATACACATGTGGGAAGGTCCCTCCAGAAATGGTGAGCTTGTGTTCAGATGTCCAGGGCCGGGAGAACATTGTGCTGTGGTGGTGAGGAAGAAGTAATGAGGACACGTCATTCTCTAACTTGCCCCCATGAACTTTGGTCTTGTGCCCTGTGGGAAAGAATGCTACAAGCAGAAACAAATGGCTGCTCTCATATTGGACTTTGGTCACAAGCAGTAGGACCTCTGTGTAACAAACAGACACAAAATGAAAAACTTACTTCCAGGGGTGTGCTGGCACTGGCCTGTACCAATTTAGGAGAAAAAGTTGTTATATTTTCAGGAATGTTGCCAGCCAGTAGACATCAGATTGGCAGCTTGAAATCAGCCAGGGTGGGAGTATTTACACCATGGAAACTAGAAAACACCACAAAGCAGAACCTTTCTTTCTTTTTTTTTTTTGTTTTTTTTTGTTTTTTTTTCTGGAGAGCCAGTTAGTAAACATTTACTAGAGCCCCACTGCCTTCTTCCCATCCCTGGAGAACACAGTGCTTTTGGCAGTCAGCCACACAATCGTGGAGCCACCAGCAGTGGCAATAGCCACGAAGTGTCTTCCTCAAGTCACTTGGAGGCAGGTGACCTCAACAAGCCAGGTGACTCAAAAGAATATAAGACTGACGTAAGCATATGTGAATCACTGTCCCCTGCCAGTACCAAAGCACCTCCAACACTGTCACCTCTGGGGCTTGTGTCCTGCCCATAATCCCATCGGGGAGGGCGTTCACCTGGGTGTGTCTGTCATCTTGAATGTTCTACTTCCAAGGGCTGTGGTGACAAAACAGCAACTTCCATGAGACCATGTTTCTCTCTCCTTTGCCATTTCGTGTGATCTCAATTATTCATGACCTCTTCTAATTTTCTTAACACCAAGAGCTTGCCTGCCAGAGGCATGGCATTGATTTTGTGGAGTGGTTTGCACATTCTGAGATGCTCTCATTTACTTACCTAGAAGGATTCTCCCCCAGGCTGGGCATTACACGGGGCCGGACAGTGCAGGGAATTAAGCTTTTGGGCCACATTTTCTTGGAAACTGTAAGACCCTGAGTTGAGGCCCAAGAAGAGCCCAGGGCACACTGAGCCTCCATCCCTCCCCGGGGTGAGCCCAGGCCTTCCTGAGCATTGGGTACAGGAAACTCCAAAGGCTACTGCCAATTCCACTCTGGCCAGCTTGGAGCTGCAGAAATGCTCTAACAATATTTGTAAAAATGGATTTCATTGTGAACATTAAGCCTTCTAAATGTCCTTGCCCCACTGGGCTCTATTTGCTCTGAATGAAATGCATGGTGTGGTGAGGAAAGGGCTTGGCAAACAGACACACTTGGGTTCAAACACCAACCCCGCTGCTATAGCAGTAACCTCATCTCTCCCAACCTCTGTTCTCACACTTGTAAAGTGGGGTAGCGTGCAAATTAAATGTAAAAACCCGCAAGAGCACCTCCAACAGGCCTTGGTACAAATGAATGTCCAATAATAGTAGTGCTCTCTAATTACCAAGAGCTGCTTCTTACCAATCTCTTCTGAGCATTAACAAGGGCAAGGCAAACTGCTTTTTAATCTCTCTGTCCCTTATAGTAGGCAGAATAATAGCCCTCTTCCCAATATGTCCACAGCCTAATCCCCAGAACCTTGAATGTTACCTTATATGGCAAAAGGGATTGTGCAGATGCAATTAAGAGAAAAATCATGAGACAGGGAAGTAAGCACAGGTTATACAGGGAAACCCACTGCAATCACCACGATCCTCAGAGGTAAAAGGGGGGTAAGGAAGGGAGAGTTAGAAAAAGAGAGGTTAAGACCAAACCAGAAATCCGGCAAAGCAATGTAGACTTACAGATACTAGACTGCTGGCTTTGAGGTTTGAGGAAGGGGCCACGAGCCAAGGAATACAGGTGACTGCTAGAAGATGGAAAAGGTAAAGAAAAGGATTCTCCCCTAGAGCCTCCAAGAAGGAACTCAGCCCTGCTGACACCTTAATTTCAGCCTAGTAAAACTCATTTCAGACTTCTGACCTCCAGAATTGTATTAATTACATCATAAATTTGTGCTGTTTTAAACAACTTCATTGTAATGATGATTCATTACAGCAGCAATAGGAAATTAACACAGCCTTTAATTCTGCTCTACTCTAGAAAATCTGGCAACCCCACTTCCTCAATTTTGGGACATCCCTGGAATCCCTAGCCTGGCTCTGGCCTTTGTAAACAGCAGATTCAACCATCCCTACATGGATAAAAGGGAGGGTAAGTCTGATTCAAGACAGAACACAACAATAAGTAACACTGAGTGATCCTGGCACACATCAATTCACCGAATCCTCGGCACACGTCTATAAGTAGGTAGTCTATGTCTCCCTTTCGCAAATGGGAAACTGAGGGACAGAGATATTAAGTAATTTATCCAGGGTTCATACAGCTGGCAAGTGGCGGGCTTAGATTTGAAACTAGGAAGGCTTTCTCTGGAGTCCAAAATCGAAACCACTGCTTGCTGTGGCAAAAAGTCCACACCCTGAGAGAGAGGTGCTAGGGGGAAACCACCTAGGTTCCCATCCAGGGATTCACCCCTGAGGCTTGCTCTGAGATCTCAAACAGTTGTCTTTTCCCTTCCTCTAGAGCCCACAGACTAGCTGGTGGGAACCCATGTTCCAACTCCATTTCTAGAATGCGATCACTGTCAGAACCCAGAAGGCTTTCCAAGCTGCTTTGAAGGGACTATTCCAGAAAGATCATCCCCTCATGGGCAAATTTCTCCCACGGGGTGGCCTTTTTGCTGAGCCCTAGAAAGAGGCTGTGGTCACCTCCCTAGGTGGCCAGGTGGGTTCAAGGGTTCTATAGGACAGAGCACCTACCGCCCTCCTGGACACTGCCAGGCAGCTTTGAAACAGGAACTAGGCAAGAGAAGAGTGCAACGATGTGGAGGACAGCTTATTAGGAGAGTTAATAATTGAAAAGCGCTCAGAACATTGCCTGGTCCACAGTAAGGCTATGTAAGCACTAGTTTAACGTATTAATGAGTTTTGTCCCCTGGCCTTAAAAGTGCTGACGGAAGAGTTATGTAAGGCAGCACTTCTCCAATGCTAATGTGCACGCATTAAAAAGCAGGCTTGATTTGGATGGTCTGGGATAGGGTGAAAGATTCTGAGTTTCTAACAAGGTGATGCAGATACAGCTGATCCACAGACCAGACTGCATCCAAGGTGCAAGAAACAGATGGCCTGGACCAGAAAGCCAACCTCATTGCGAAAAGGGGCTCCGAGCGTCCATGGTAGACTCTGACTGCAGCTACAGGTCTGGCCTTACAAACTTTTCTCCCTTTCTGGGCAAGTGGTTCTGGGCAGGAGGCATCCCTCAGCCTGGCCAAGAGGGTGGCAATGGGCCATTTCCACTGATGCTTCCAGCCACTTCTCAAGCACGAATGAGGCTGTTAGCCAGAGGCTAAGGAAGGAGTTGACCAGGAGCAACTTAAACCCTTCAAAGCCTCCCATTTCCCACGAGATAAATAGCAAGTTCCTTGGGATTCACACCTATGTCAATGCAACTCAAAATCTTGATCTGTTTTGCATCAAATACTACCAGTTGTAAACAGCTGGCCTCCCTCCTACTTGATCAAATGGTTTTTACGATCACTAAGAAGTCCTTCCCTAGACTGTCTCACGTGCTCAGGCAACAAAGAAAACCACACCCCACTTAGCCCCTGGGAACCCTTTTGTGTCCCTCCAGCTCCAACACCCTCACTTCTTAGAGTGTGGTTTGTGGACCAGCAGCAGCAGCACAAAGTCTCTTGGTACCAGCGTAGACTCCCAGAATCCATCCAGACCCACTGAATCTGAAGTTGCACCTAACAAGATCCCTGGTGGTTGTGAGCATGCAGAAGTCCAAGAAGCATTGGCCTGTGCCATTTGATTTATACGTTTGGTTCACCATTCGTGCTCAACCCCCAGCTCAACTTCCCTTTCCCAAGTGGTCGGCCTGACCTAGATGCCGAGTGTAAATTTAGCCTCTGCTCCCGCTCTGCACGGTTTCCTGTGCTTTCACACGCTTCCAGTCCGTTCCACATCATCCTCCATCAGGGCAAGTTCTTCAACCCCATTCTGTCCTTAAATTAACCTGAGAATGTGTCAATAACCCCCATTTCAGAATCTTTGCAATAATTTTTTTCTTAATGAGAAATCATTTGCTTGAAAGGCTTCTAACTGTGACCAGGACTGCACAGCACAGACGAATGGTGGTATTAAGTTTCTGCTCAGCCCCCGAGATCATCCCCACCTCAAGAGAGGGAATCTGCCTTGGTGGACAAAGAAGGGAGGCCACCGTGTATGGACACCCCTGCATAGAGTTCTGGTATTTGCTGCACCTCAGATTGTAACAGGGAGAACACAGCAAAATTACAAACAGCTGCTATTCCTCAGGCGACAAGCAGCCAGCCTGGCCCAGGTCATCCCAGGGCAGGTGGGATTATTCTAAGGAGTTGCTTTCAGAAAGGAGCCAGAAGAGGGTTCCGTTAAGGCCCTGGGGTCCTGAGGACACATTTCTAACTTAACCTCGGAGTAGTGAAAGATCTTAGTTATCCTTTAACACTGCCCTGCTCTGTAAGAACAACCTTTGCAATAACTCGCTGGAGCATCTTAGATTATATTTTGTTTTTTTAATCCTGTCTATTGGTTTCTCTCAGAACCTAAAAATACATGCAGAAAACTTATAAAATAAATAGATATTCTACTAAAGAAAATAAAAATGAGTCCACCAAGCAGAGGTGATTATTGATAGCACTAGGGTCTGTTTCCTTCCTACTTTGGTCGTGTACAGCTAATATAGACACTCAATTATGTTGTATATACTACTGTATCTACATACCAATAAACAGAACATTTTTTATAAAATGGAATTACCTCATTGATCAATGATTTGCAACTGGTGTGCCACAGCTCACGGTGTGCTATGAGAGAATCTTAGGCATGCACAAACATTTTTAAAGATCATTAATTAAATTATTTTCAAAAGAAGTTCAAAGCACACTGTGTATATTCCTTTTTTACTCTATTTTTTTTTTGGTAGAGACAGAGTCTCACTTTATCACCCTGGGTAGAGTGCCATGGCGTCACACAGCTCACAGCAACTTCCAACTCCAGGGCTTAGGCAATTCTCTTGCCTCTACCTCCCGAATAGCTGGGACTACAGGCGCCTGCCACAAAGCTCGGCTATTTTTCTGTTTTGCAGTTCAGCCGAGGCCGGGTTTGAACCCACCACCTTCGGTATATGGGGCCGGCACCCTACTCGATGAGCCGCAGGCGCCACTCTCTTACTCTATTTTTGACCAACGTAATTTAAGTGTGCCACGGAAGTTTAACTATAAGCTCAACTATGCTGCGAGATAAAAAAAAAGGTTGAAAAACACTGCCATAGAGTTTTATACACTGTTCTTTATCTTAATAGATGAATGCTATCTTGTGTCATTCAACATTCTTTGAAAACATTATTATTCACATCATGACATTATCATACAATTCTTGTCATTATTTACTTAGCCACCCTCTCAATGTTGGAGACTTCTTTTGGCTTGGTTTTGTTTTTTATTTGCTATTTTTAATTTTTTAGACCTTTATGTGTGGTTTAATAAAAATGAGTTACTAAAATCTTTCATTTCTTGTGCAAACATTAATTGAGCACATACTAAGCGCCAGGGCCCCTGTCAGGTGGTGTGGAGGGGATGGTGACTCCATGGGCGCCTCAGCGTCTTGTGAAGAGGCAGGAGGTGAACAGATGCACAGGGCGCAGCAGCCCCCTACCAAGTGATGCACAGAAGAGGAAAAGGGAACCTTTAGTCACAAACAGAGGGATGCCCAGAAATGCATCCCCACTGCCATAAAAGTAATTGCCACTTAGAGTCTGGGGGCGGTGACCCATGCACTTTGGGGAGCCAAGATGCTTCACTTGAGACA
Source organism: Perodicticus potto (assembly GCA_963574655.1). NCBI lineage: Eukaryota > Metazoa > Chordata > Mammalia > Primates > Lorisidae > Perodicticus > Perodicticus potto. The sequence goes on from CAUYRH010017940.1 coordinate 68,353, forward strand.
GGAGTTTGAGACCAGCCTGTGGAAGAATAAGACCTCATTTCTACAAAAAAAAAAAAAAAAAAAAAAAGACAGAAAGAAAAGAAAAATTAGTAGGGGTTGGGGGAACACGCAGATAATCCCAGCTAGTTAGAGGCTGAGGCAAGAAGATTGCTTGGTCCAGGAATTTGAGGTTGAGCTATGATCATGCCTGTACAGGTTGTAGCCCTGGCAATAGAACAAGACCCATCTTTTTTTTAAAAAGTGACACATATGTCTTTGCTAATGCTAACTCTTTCTACGATAGTAGTGTATTTTTATGACATTTTCCATATATATCATTCTTTTATTATCAATACACAGCTTCCCAAATCTCTTAAGGTACTAATAATCTTCAGCAGTCCCCTACCTCACTTAGCACATCTCTTCCAGTAGATTCGGAACCAGTGCTGGGAATGGATGGCATTACCCTGGAGAGCAAGGCTGGAGAAGACTGGATGGGGTGAGTTCAAGCACACGGGCAGGACTCCAGGTAGGACTCCAGATCCAGCACAGGATTGGCATGCAAGTCAAAGCCAGCAGCCCAAAGCTATTATGGGGAAAATGGGATGTGAGTAAGGGGAACAGCCCTCAGCTTAGTCCCCAGGGTCTCACTGCACATCTGCACACCAACTCAGCTCTCCACCACTGCAGCTACAAGGAAGCAACCACCTACTAGTGTACCCCCATGCTCTTTATAGACACATGACCTTATATATTCTGATGTGGTGTTCTTCTTGCCACTTTGGGATAGAAAGGTCCATGCCCTTCTGGATGCAATCAGATGGCTTAACTTGTCCAGGGTCAAAGGCTTCAACTGAGAACTTAAATGTGCCGTTCTTATCGTCCATCTCCTAGAAAGGGATATCCCCTCAGACAGAAAACTAGAATTTAGACATTAAACCTTAGGTGAGAAGAAAAATCATCATCATTGTAGTAATAACAAAATTAGGTAAGAGATTGCTATGTGCCAAGTGATATTATAAGTGCTTTACACATAGGAACTCATTTAAAGCTCACTAATTTAGCAAGTAGCTTTCATTGCTATTATACCTAAGGTCAACCAGCTAGTCAGTGGCAGAATCTATTGCTCAGGTTCTAATCATTACATCACACTACCACCCTATGGATCTCAGCTCTTTCTATGACTTGGAGTCTAGAATCTGGACTTCTAGGAGTCCTGACATGCATGAAAGAGCCCCCAGATGGAGTGGGACAGATGGCTGCTGTCACTAAAAGAAGCTAAGCCAGCTGTCTTCTAAATTCCTGGTTCCTGAATCACATATTTCTGTGCTCTTCCTCAGACATCCTGATTCAATTTCCATAGGTAAGGCTTGGAATCAATATTTTTATTCTCCCCAATGACTTTGTTGCACCCAACCCATGAAGAAGCATTTAGGAGCCCTATTATCTGATTGTTATTCTGTGTAACCATCTCCCTTCTGTTTTCAAGCATGTCATAAAGTCTTTTCAGAGAATATGAGGCCACCCACCAGCCAGGGCAGAGAAAGCAGAAGCAGCTAATGTGGACTCCGCACAGGGTACATGAATCTCAAAGGATGAGATTTACAGCCACCATAGAACTAGTTGCTAGACCTAGAGTGGGTCAGAGTACTCTGGACTGACAGAATCCGACTGAAAACCTGTCCCTCCATAGTGATCACACTCTCTTCCCCTTGAGTGGAATTATGTGGAAGCAGTGAGCTCTATGACTCAGCCATTTGCCTTACCATGGGCATCCCCAAACTGTCAAAGAGTCCCAGTTGAAATCACATCAACATCCACTCTTTCTCTAAGTAGATTGGAATTACATATTTTACAAAGTGGTCCCCATAATGAAGGCAGAATGATTAAACCTAAAACATAAAATATTAGAGTATAAAATCATTGTATGGACAGTCCCTGAGTTACAAACATTGGACTTACATGTAAATCACTCTTACAATCAGAGGCTATTACAGGTAATAAGTAAATGTACCTGTTCCAACTTATATACAAATTCGATATAAAAACAAACCTACAGAACCTATTTTGTTGGTAACCAGGGATAGCCTGTACGTCATGATGCCATTTGTGAAGCCATCCTTCCCTTTGCCAGCACATTCTAACTATCTGTAATGAGTTGAATTGTGCCCCTAAATAATGGCAAAGTGTAAACATGATCATTACAAATAGGATGTTTGCAGGTGATCAGGTTAAGATGAAGTCCTTAGAGCAAGCTAAGTTCAGTGTGACTGGTATCTTTATAAAAATGAGAAGTTTATATTTTAATAGGGATGGTGTTGAATCGGTAGATTTCTCTGGGAAGTATAGACATTTTGACAATGTTGATTCTTCCCAGCCATGAGCATTGCATGTTCTCCCATTTGTTAAAGTCCTCTGCTATTTCCTTTCTTAGGGTATCATAATTTTCTTTATAGAGGTCCTTCCACCTTTTTTGTTAGGTATATTCCTAAGCATTTCATTTTCTTTGGAGCTGTGGTGAAGGGATTTGTGTCCTTAATTAGCCTCTCATCTTGGCTGTTGTTGGTGTACACAAAGGCTACTGACTTGTGGACATTGATTTTATATCCTGAGACATTACTATATTTTTTGATGACTTCCAGGAGTCTTGCAGTTGAGTCTTTGGGGTTCTCTAAGTATAAGATCATCTCATCAGCAAAGAGGGAGAGTTTGACCTCCTCTCCTCCCATTTGGATGCCCTTTATTTCCTTCTCTTGCCTAATTGTATTGTCTAGAACTTCCAGCACTATGTTGAATAGTAATGGTGATGGAGGATAACCTTGTCTGGCTCCAGTCCTAAGAGGAAAAGCTTTAATATTTTACTCCATTCAGTAAAATATTAACTGTGGGTTTGTCGTAGATAGCTTCGATCAGTTTAAGAAATGTGCCACCTATACCTATACTCCTCAGTGTTCTAATTAGAAAAGGATGTTGGAATCTATTGAATGCTTTTTCTGCATCTATTGCTTCTGTTGATACAGTGAATAATGCTTATTAGGTGTATCCAGATGAAGTAGGATGATTTTGAAGTATTTCTTCTTTTTCTATTATCTATAATATTTGGCAGGATCTGTTTTTTGAAATTATCTTTTATTTTTATTTATAAATATTAGTTGCCTATTTTTTGAGACTTTGGAAAAAAAAAAAGAAGACGTTAACTGATGACTCCATACTGAACCTCAGAGTCAAAGCCTTCTATGATAGGCATACTCTTATCTGACAATGTGAATGTTACTTTTTTTGCATTATTATTATTATTATTGCTCAATATTTCATTGCAGCAATTGTCTGATTTCTTTTCTGAATATGTTTATCTTCATTCATTCTTTACAAGGTTTTTGTTTCTAGTCCTTATCTTAAACATTGTTATTGTTATTAAATTTTGAGTCTTTTTAATTTTGTGAAGGCAAAAAGGGGAAACCAAATAAACACATGTATATATAGAGAGAAAATTTTTTAAAAGGAGAAGTTTGGACACAGGAACAATGACACATAAAGATGAAGGGCAGAGATCTGTGTGATGCATCTACACGTCAAAGATTGGCAAAGACCCCCAGCAAACTACCAGAAGCCAGTCAATAGGCGTGGAACAGGTTGTCTCTGTCACAGCCCATGGAAGCAACCCTGCTGACCACACTTTCATCTCTGACTGTGACCTCCAGAATTGGAGCCAATACATATCTATTGTTTAAGCCACTCAGTTAGTGGCACTATGTTATAGCAGCTTCAGTAAATATGCCATTACATGACCCCAAGTGAGTATCAATCAACCAAACAAGTCATATGCATGTAACAATGAACCCTTTAGCTAGACCAATTCTAAAGTGCATCCAGCTTTGAGAGTGGCAGATGTTAGAGTCAAACATTACAGTACATATTTTTAATATAATAAGGCAGAAAAAAGAGATGGACACGGCTGGCACCACATGTTAGGATGGGCACATACAGAGGGGAAACTCCAGGTAAAAGTGAGCTCCAAATCTCAGCATCTTCATCGGCTAAGCTCCATGGATTACATGTGAGGTTCCTGAACTTCTTTTGTCCCTCTGGCCCAAATCCTACAAATTCTAGGAAAGTAGGGACCCTTGCTTATTATTATATCCTTTATTCTAGTGTCTGGTATGTTTGACCCTCATCATTTGTTCAATAAATATTTTTTTAATGAATGAATAAATGAACAGCCTCTTTAACTATTTTCCTTTAAGTCCATAATCAATTCTTAGCCATTTTAGATCACTCGTATCCTAGCTTGTTTACAGAACCTTCATATATGTCTATTCATTATAGACATACAGCACTCTGCAATATAAAGCACATCTTATCCAAAAGATGGGATGAAAAGTAAACATAGTCAGAGGTTCTGTTACAGCTTTTAAATATCCAATGGACTTTTCACGTACCCCTGAGCATCCTCAACCTTACCCACTGCCATAGGTCTTATCATTTAATGACAAAAAGGGCAAAAAAAATATGGACCCAAGGCAGTGAATGAGAATGAGAAGTCCCTAAGGCCCAGATAGCATCTCCTACTCACACACATCCTTTGCTACTCATTTGGCTTTCTGGGGTAGGAAGGGGCAGAGTCACAGGAGGAAGGATGCTTCCTTTCAAAGGGAAAAGGACCATAGGTCCTGGGTATCCCTCATGAGCTCACCCATGAAGAATGTAAAGTGTATGATCAAGTGATTTGTTAAACAAATTTCTGCAGCTATTGTGTTTTGGAAGCCCCAGGAGGAGGCTGGGTCTGGTTCCCTTGGAACAGAGTTTGTGAATCATATAAACTGGAAATGCTAGATTATATGATTTAATTTGTGTAGGCTCTAGAGGAAAGATCAACTAGATCTTTCAACTAGTGTCAACTAGAGGAAAGGTCCTTTCCTTGGTCCACTATCCTCTTAAGTATTTTATGCCAACTTATTTCATCATGAGACTCTTTCCTGTGACTCCTTATTAACATTTCAAAAGAAATTATTTTGGTTTGAGATAAACAGAGGAAACAATTATCTGAAAGTATTAAATAACTCTCATTAGCGACAATAAATTGCTGATTTAAATATAACTAAAAGTTTCCTTTCATTTACTTGAGTTAAGCATATAAATACTTTCATCCAACAAGTTTTAAGGACTTTTAATGAATTTGTCATCAATTAAATTTAGGTCCGTGTCAGAGAGGTTACACTTTAAGTTCTGAATACATAATGCATCAGGACTTAAGGAAAAATAAATTTAAGCAAAACATTTACCTGCGCTTGCAATTAAACATAAAAGAAAGCTGATGTTAAGTTAGGGTGCCCATGAGAAAGAAGGGAGGGAGGGAAGGAAGAAAAATGCAGACAAATGCTGGTGAGTGCAATGAATGTGCCAGTCCAATACATTTGTAGCATTTTATTTCATTGAAACAATTCTTTTCAAAAATGACTTAACAATATGTACCCAGAGCCAAGAAAATGTCCCACTCCCTTTTACTCACTAATCCCACTCCATAAAAATAATTTAAAACCTGGTCCCTGGACAGGAGATGAGGGAAGACCCTTTCCACATGAGCGTTGGGTGCATTTGCACATTTAATTGCAAAAAAAGTGGGAACCATCTAAATGTCTTATCCTAGAGACTGCTAGTAAGCTAATTTGGGCCCAATTCCTAAAAGGAATACCATTTAGCCATTAAAATTTTAAATTAAAATGTGGGATATGTAACAACATAAGAAAATACTTATTTTATAATAAGGAACAAAAAAGCATGATGCAAAATTGCATGACAATATGAAAACCATATGCCCACAAAGGATTATAAAAAGAAAAGATGAGTTATTGTAATAGGCTGGTAAGATTATAGTGGACTTTTTCTTTATTTTTCTAAAACTTTGTCATGTTTCCTATGACTTTTAGCTTTTAAACATATTTTTAAGAGCATAAAAACCATTTGCTGCCAGTATACCAATATACTACTCAAGAATCCCATACCCATATACATTTTTAAACTCAAGTGAATTCCCGACAGGGTACAGAGCACATTTTTCAAACATTCTTCCCACTCATCTGTAGATACATTAAAATTCTACTAAATTTTCGATGATACTAATTATCTTTGAACTTGAAAGGTGTGCTAAGGCTCTTAAATAAATATAACCATTTCTGGTGCCCAACACGATTATTTTAAGTAATTGTACAAAATCCATTCCACTCTTGTTGCACCTGGTAATTAAGTTCAAACATCCTGAAGAATAAGGCCGCCTCATCTCCCCAAGGCCCAGAAAGAATTTGAATTGCCATTTTAAGCTTCCAATTAGCTCACAACATAAAATTACAATTTACTTTTGATATTTTTTCCTCTGGGTCTAATTTTTTTTTACCACTCTTCTAACCCATCTTGTAATTATGCCGGTTCAGTCTTATGCAAAACATCCCCTTCTTTCAGGCTAGGTTCAGCTAAAATACAACCTCACTATTTAAGTCACTGTCCTATTTAATAATACCTGTTGCATGGAAACAACAGTCTCTCATGCTTCTGGTAAAAACTCTCCCACTTAACATCTCCAGGTCTTCACCCCAACCCCTCCCCCTTGTCAACTAATCCTTAATGAAGCTGTATCAGTCTCAAGCAGGATTGGGGGCAGGGGGTGTCTTATTTCTAATATCAGTTTTCATTTCTCTAAGCTGGTTTCCAGAATGGCCCCCATTGTGATTTAGGGGCTGAAGGCAACAATTAAAACTTACCTTCCTATTGCTTGGAAAGCAAGTAGCCCTGGCACTGCAGCAGGCCAATTTGGTATATTACTTTCTTCTGTGTGTTTTTCTTGAATTCTTAGCTCCCTCCTATTTTAAGGGGATAGCCAACAATCCTAATTCCTTGACTCAGGGATTCCTACCCCCTTTCTGGAAAAGAAGAAATCTGAAGCCAGGAGAGTCAAAGTCTTTTTTTAAGTATTTAAGTCATTAAAGAGGTTAGACAAACAGTGAAAGAAATGAGAGAAAACAGCTCTGGAAACAAGAGTAAGAAGGAAGACCATGTGACCCCCACAGAGGAGCAGTTACCTGGGAGACTAAGCCACAAGAATTCTGGGTGGCCCTGTAGGGAATTCTTTCTTCCTCTCATGATTCAGAGGACTCCATTTATCACAAACACACACAAAAGTATATACCAGTGGTATACGTATTCATTAAAGAATGCCCTAAACAACCATTCTTGTGAATAATATAATAACTTTTAAGCCCAAGGGAAATACTTATCCCCACCTTTTGTTCTATGTCTTGAAATTAACTGCATCTGAATGCCAGGAAATTCTGCGAGTTGTCATGCTGACAATGTCAGAAATGGACACAGCTTTGAAGTGTGGGGAGAATTGGAGAAGAGGAAGAGTTTAGGTGGAAGAAAAGACAAATTAATTCATTTGTCAAATGCTTTCTCCTAATTAGTATGAATGCAATAGAATCTTGCAAATGAAATATTAATTCTCAGCAGCGCCAACTATTTTTTTTCATTTCTTCATGTCCTAATTTATAGCTACAGAGCAAGCCAACTATTAGAGAAGTATTTCCAATATTTGCACATTGTAGCTGAGAAAGATTTTATAATATTAAAGAATTCATGCTACTTTTAAATTTTTTACACATGGGTCTACATTGTTACATGCACAAAATGTGATCCTGATTTAATGCAAAGGCAGCTAGAAAGACCTTGAATCCTGGAATTGTGAATAGGTTTCCTTTTTTAATTTAATAAAATTGTATTTAAATTTTAAAATTCATTTAAAATTTAAGCTATATTTATCCACCTTTGATTAAAAATGTTTGATATTAATTAACTATAATATATATTTATGTCTTATTTAATACACTTTTTTAAAGTGTATAAGTAAAATAATTTTGAAAAGAGAAAAGTATTGTAACTTTTAAAAAATTTACATTTCCCTGACTCTATATTTTTGGAAGAAAATATATACAAATTTTCTTTTTTAAGCCCTTGGATCATTACTATCAATAGAACATAAGTTTTGTGAAAACTTTGACTACAAAATAGTGATTTTTGCTGACATAAATAAAAAATACATTTTATGGAACCAGTACATAATTTATAAGATTACACATGTCCATTTTGTTACTCACCTAATTATCACCAGCCTACTAACAGAATGTTCAATCATGCTCATAAAAATTTAATTCATTTGTCTTTGCTTATCTGAGAATTTTCAATTATATAAAATCCATAGCTTTAAAAATATGACTTGATTTTGTCATTATGAAGGTACTTTTGTCACAGTAAAAGGACAGATTATATTTATTTACCAATTTGGTACCTTGGCTTACTACTTGATCGTGTTTAGACACATAGTATGCAGGCTCCCCCTCTGCCCTTGCCACAGCCCCACACACATTAGCCGAGGGTCTCCCAGCCAACCGGTTTCCTGGCACAGACAGACAACAGAGTCTCTGGCTGTAATTGGGCCATTCTCTCAACCCAGCTGATTGCAGTGAAAGACCTGCCCTTCCAGAGCCTGGGATGGAAGCTGCTCCAGCTACGCCTCACAAAGTGTGATGACAAGAGTCATTCCCAGAGGCAGATCTAGTTTTGTGCATTTTTTTTTCAGTTTGTGGAGTCCTTTTTAAGAAAGGAATAGATTGGCCCTGTATCAAGGCCGGCAATTTGCTGAAGCTATTGGTTTCCAGCAGGAGCCTAAAGAACTGCCTTTCTATGGTCTATTGGCCATTTCAGAGCTTTGGAAATGTAATTGACAATTCATTAGAAAGAGACATCAAAGTCGTTGGTGACAGATACAGGCTAGTATTTATTTGTAGTCTTCATTCTGGGGTTCCAAAATATCCATAAGATATTATATTCATCTTAAGATCCCTGACTTAAGTTATTCATTAGAATTATAATGCTGTTAAATCTTAATTGTAAACCCCCCCAAAGTTATTGTGAATCTTCATCCAGAAAGAAAGGAGGATTCTATACTAGAAAAAAGAAAAGAGAAAAGGAATAGAAAATTACAAATAAAAAAATACATATTGAAAGGAAATATTTCAAATAAGAAAAGAAATAAATCACAGATCCAAAAAGATCCAAAAAAGCTAAGAAATCATCACAAAATCCTCTCTGGCGTGTCTCTATAATGTTTTTTCCTCCTCTATATTTTTTGGCTGAATACTCTTCAATCACTACTTCATACAACAGTAACTTCAAAATATCATTTTTTAAGGAAAACAGAAAAATCCTTCCTTTAGCACAGTTGAGAAGAATTTGATTTGTTATTGTTGTTATTGTATTTTGGCTTTTTTCTGGTTACTGACAGCTTTAAAATATTTCAGTTTCAGAAGCTGTTATTTTTTCTTATCTGTCTGTTTTTATGATTATGGCCAAATTGGGGACCTCTCAAATTTTCATACGACCTAGAAGATTTCCAGATGTTCCAAGTTTTCCTGTCCAGGGATTAATCTTAAATACTCTTTTAGTTGATGACACTCATTAGCCAGTTTGCTATGGGTGTCCTCTTGCTGACATCAGGACAGTCATCACTGGCAGTAGCAGCATTGCTAAAAGTTGGGGATTTTATGTTAGGATGCCAGCAATAAATGAACTGTCACAGTAGTGACTGTGAATTGCATAAATGTATCCATTGAAATTCAAACTAAATGTATTCCCAAATCAAAGTTCCCTTCAATTTGGATTCCAAAATGTGCCTATATAGCCCTTCCAAATATCTCAAACACAAGGGAAGGTGTAAATGAGGAAGCAGAAGGAAAAGAGGCAGTGATCTTAACCAGTTAAGGAAAATGTATGCTGTCTTTGTGCATTTTACAACATGCAAGACTTTCTGATGCATTGATAAGGCCCTTCCGGAGACCTGAGAAGCAGCCTATGAAGAGGAGCAGCTTAAAGTCTTGAGTTGCCATAGTTTCTCCGTATATTCACGGAAACCTCTGTATATCTGGTGGTTTCTCAAGGGAAATTCTGATACTGGTACCTGGAGAAGGGGAAATGGATTCTGACAGGCCAAAACGGGAGCCTCCACTATGATCATTTCGGTTTTTTCTCTTTCCAAAAGTAAGTCAGGTTTTTGTTCTGGGAACAAATATTACTTCGACAAAATATTTTTGCTGCTCTGAATTATAACAACACTGTGGTTTTACTTTTATTCTTTTTTGCTTTCTGACCTATTCTTATTTGATCAAGTCCCATCTTACAAGGCCCAGCCCAAATACCACCTTCTGATCACCCTGTCCTAGGGTTTTCAAGTTCAGTTCCTTGAGCACTGGCCCTTTCAGATACTCTAATTAAAAAAAAAAAAAAAAAAAAGAATGTGTCGTGCAGTCAAAAGGGTTTAGAAGAAATTGCACGATCTCTTTCACTCTCCCCATCTCCTTCTCTCTCTCTCTCTGTCCATCTCTCCTCTCACTCCGCTCTCTCTCATTTTTCCACTCAAAATGCATATTAGCTTTGGGGTTCTGAGAAGTACCACAATCAGAGAATACTCAGTAATGAGAGCTTGCTGTATACCAGCCTGTTCTGAAGATTTTTCATGTCTTATTTCATCTAATCCTCTCCACTACCTATGAAAAAGATTGATTGTATAGACGAAGAAAGTCTAGGGGTAAGTAACATGACCAAAATCCCGCCAAGAGTAAGTAAAATAAACAGGATTGAACCTAGATCTTCTTAGTCATCGCACTGTACTGCCCATTTAATTTTGTCTCAATCAGGGCTTCCCACCATATTCAATCACAGACCCCTTTTCTATATCACCTTTTCTTAAATCACATGTAAAAATACAGTCAAGTGCCACATACCTGTAACATTATAATGTAGCTGAAAATTTTCCTTCACTTAATGACGTCTTAGTGACCCTGTGTAAGACTAAGCTAATGTGTATGTTTGGGTCTTAGTTTTTAACAAAAAGTTTCAAAAGCAGGGGTAATCACGCTTCTGATTCTCCCCATGTATGTGGTATTTGGAAATAAACGTTTTTCTTATTTAAAAGAAAAAGAATGTTTGAAAAAAGTTTAAAAAGTAATAAAATAAATGAAAAGTTTTAAAAATATAAAAAACCTTATAGAATAGGATATAAAGAAAGAATAATTTTCTACAGCTGTACAATGCGTTTGTGTTCTAAGCTAAGTGTTATTATAAAGGAGTCAAAAAATTAAAAATACTTTAAAATTTATAAAGTAAAAAGCTAAGCTAAGGTCATTTATTTTTCAAGAAAATAATTTTTTTTATAACTTCAGTATAGCCTAAGTGTACAGTGTTTGTAAAGGCTACGGTAGGGCACAGTAATGTCCAGGTCTTCACGTTCACTCACCACTCACTCCCTGACTCACGCTTAGCAACTTCCAGCCCTTCAAGCTCTGGTGATGGTAAGTGCTATTCAGGCATACCCTTCGTTTCTCTTTTAGACCATATTTGTACTGTACTTGTTCTGTATTTAGGTATGTTTAGATACAGGAGCACCAAGCTGTCATGATTGCCTACCATATGCCGTTTAGCTTTGCAGCCCAGGAGTGATAGGCTATACCATACAGCCTAGGCCTGGAGTAGGCTATACCATCAAGGTTCACTCTGTGATCTCACGATGGCAAACTCACCATTTCTCAGAAAGTATCCTTGTCCTTATGCAATGTGTAACAGCTATCCCAAAGGACTGCTGTCACTGCTACACGGTAGGGGCCCAAAGCCTGCCCAGTCCTCCCTTCCCAGTACAAAAGACCTGCCTGGCCTGGCCCCAAGAGCTCTATCAGAAAGATCCTCGTCTGCCAAAATCTTCCAGCAACCTGTGGAATCTTCGTCCTCCTAGGCCAGTATAGAAACAAGCCTCAACCACGCTCCATGCAGCTGCCATCTTTGCCCAGGCGGGTCTCATCCCTTTCATCAAACTGGGCCTGAACCTGTCCTGGTCTTGTTTCTGGGCACACCACTGAACCCTTTTCACCACATACCTCAGCACTGTAGTTGTGCCACTCCCAGGCCTTGTCCCACTCTGTCACACAGCTTTTCTTCTTCTCTAGGAAGTTTTAAACATCTTTTTTTCCTTTGAGACAGAGTCTTACTGTCAGCCTCCAGGAGTCAGCCTCCCTCACTGCAACCTCAAACTCATGGGTTCAAGTGATCTTCCTGCCTCAGGTTCTCAAGTAGCTGCCAGGCTAATTTTTCTATTTTTAGTAGAGATGGGGTCTCGCTCTTGCTCAGCCTGGGCTCGAACTGTTGAGCTCAAGGGATCCTCCTGCTTCTGCCTCCCAAAGTGCTAGGATTACGGCCACATGAGCCATGTGCCTGGCCTGTAAACACCTTTAAATTGCCCTTTCTCTTACCTTATCCCTCACGCCTCTCATGGTATCTGACACTATATTCTAGTGTACGAGGATACTTCCCTAGTATCTGACACACGGAAATCAATAAATATTTGTGAACTGAATGTACATTGGTAGCACTTTAAACTTTCCCAACTTACATTTCATTTCAAGAAAGAAGAAAATCCAACAAATTAAATTCTAGAAAATAGAAGCCTTCACACAACCTTTCCAAATCCTTTCATAATGCCCCACTTCTGTGTTGGTCAAGTGAATAAGGAAATTAAAAAGCAACTATGAGCTGTTTTAATAGTCGGACTCAACTTCATTTTGGAAACAGCACAGGGAAACATTATTTTTGAAGGCTCATAACCAAAAAAGACTGGAAAACATATTAAACAAACTCAAGAGAGAATCATAGTCTAATATTTGGAGCTTTGAGAGAAGAAATATACAATAGCATTCTTTAAAATATCTAATACTTTTCTAGCATAGGGACACAAAAACTATTATTCCAACTGATAGCATCTCACCTGAGGTTCTTTTTCTCTTGCAACAAAAAGGAGCACCCTCAACATGTTTTGTTGTGAGAGCCACCAGGACAGGAGGGATTTTAATTTCAGAAAACTCTAGCTCAAATCATGAGTCATCTTCTCCTTTTCAATCACCATTCTGGTATACCTTTTATTGGATAAAATGGATATTTGTTACTGCAAACCAAAACAATCTAAGCAAATGGGCACCTTCATTTTCAAAAACTTAAGCACATATTGATGTCAACAAAAACAAGACCTGCCTACTTTTGCAATGTCTTTTAAGAAAACAAAATGGTTTATCTTAAAACTCCGTTAAGCCTGTCATAAATGTATCAAATATCACAAAGCCAAACCTCACTATTTTAGTTGCAAGAAGCCAGCCCAGATATTTTATTTGGGTAGCTCTGAAGACTAAAATCCTCTGTAGATAGCAAGCGTTGACTGAGCTGCCTGCCAGGTAAGATCCCACCTGCAAAACCAAATCCATCCCCTACACGTCCTCCAGAATGATTTTGTCTCTACCTTATGAGAAGCCATTCACTGGCTCTCAAGTACCTTCAGAAGAAAGGCCAACCAGTTCCTCATGGCCAGAACTCTGCTTTCTTATTTTTATCATTTTTTAAATTTTTGATTGTTTGGGATTCATTGAGGGTACAAAGAATTAAGTTACACTGACTGCATTTGTTAGGTAAAATCCCTCTTTATAATTGTGTCCCACCCCCAAGAGGTGGGCCATATACCGTGACACCCCCTTCCACCCTCCTCCCCTCTTCCTGCTCCCTAAATCCCCTATCTATCACCTTGTATTAGATCATCTACTGCCTTCATTTTAGAATTGAGTAATTGGATTATTTCTTCTCCATTCTTGTAACCTGCTTTCTTTCTTCTTCTTCTTCTTCTTCTTTTTTTTTTTTTGGGCCAAAGTCTCACTCAGTTGCCCTGGGGTTGAGTGCTATGGCGTCATAGCTCACAGCAATCTCAAACTCTTGGGCTCAAGCAATTCTCTTGCCTCAGCCTACCAAGTAGCTGGGACTACAGGCACCTTGCACAACACCCAGGTATTTTTTTAGAGATAGGGTCTCGCTCTTGCTCAGGGTGGTCTTGAACTCCCAAGCTCAGGCAATCTACCCACCAGGGCCTCCCCAAGTGCTAGGATTACAGGCATGAGCTGCTGTGCCCAGCATGAACCCTGCTTTCTAATTTAGTCTTGTTTCTCACTACCTTCTCCATTCAGAACCATTTTGAGTTTCCTGGATATGCCATTTTATTTTATACCTCCATGGTTTTGCTCAAAATGCCAAATATCCTACTAATTCTCAACTTTCTTTCCTGTCCTCTAATTCTTCCTGCCTCTTCAGTTTCAAAACTTCTACTTATCATTCAAAACAATGCTTAGCTTAGCAACTACACTCCGGGGTAACATATCCAAGAAAAATGAAAACATGTCCACACAAAAACTTATACACAAATATTCATAGCAGTATTATTCATAATAACTAGAAGGTGGAAATAACCCAACTGGCCATTAGCTGATAAAAAGATAAATCAAATGTGGTGTGTATATATATGTATATATATGTGTGTGTGTATGTACACATACACACACACACACACACACACACATATATATATATATACCCATATACATATATATCTCCATGCAGATTATTTGGAAGATTATTTCGCCAAGAAAGGAATGAAACACTAATATACACTACAACATGGATGACTCTTGAAAACATTATGCCAAGTAAGAGAAGCCAATCACAATGGACCACATATTATATAATTTCATTTACATTAAATGGCCAGAATAGGCAAATCTTTAAAGCCAGAAAGTAGATTATTGGTTGCCTAGGAGTTTGGGGAATGGGAGGTGACTGCTAACGAGCATGAAGTTACTTTTTAGGGTGATAAAAATGTTCTAAAATGGATTGTGGTAAAGGTTGCACAATTCTATGACTATATTAAAGGCTACATTTTAATAAGTGAATCCTACATTTTAATAAGTGAATTTTATAGTATTTAAATTACCTCTCAGTAAAATTGGTACAAAATATATTGCTTATGTATCACACCTCTGGGGAACATGCTCTGGTTTCTCTCTACAGTCTGTAACTCCATTCTCTGATTACTTCTATCTTTGGTACATGAATTTTATCACCAGTTTATAGCAATTGACAGCAATCATTTTGCCAAGTACTTTGTAGCCAATATCTTATTTAATATTTTCAATAAACCTGTGAGCTAAGTATTATTACATTGATTTGTTATTACACAGGTCTTTCAGTGCTTCATCATTCGGCAAGACTATTCTCAAAGACAGAATCTGCACATAATGTGGCCCACAGTTCTAATGTGGTCCAAAGGAATTCTGTTGTTTAATCCAAAGTCATGGTATTTTTTAAAAATTTAAACTGGTTGATAGTGTTTTATAATCTGGAGATTTTTATATAAAAATCCACTCTGTGAGTCTGTCTTAAAAATGAGAGAACCCAGTGATAAGATGTGATCAACGCCTTTAAATCTGGGAAGGCCTCTCTAACTTGGGTAGTCCTCACTGCTCCCCATTGAGTAATATTCAGCTCACTTTACTTATTTATGCTACCTGCCAGTTTGTAACCAACCACTGTCCCTGAGCAAGGACCATGTCCTCTTCATCCTTGCATCCCTGGCACGAGAACTGCATCTGCTAAATAGCATGGACACACCAAATGGCCTGAACTGCTACCCCTCCACTATGACAGGTGACTGTGTTTGGAGGTATGTTCCTTATCCCCTCTTTCTCTTTTCATTTTACCAGCTAATAAATCCCCAGAGTACAAACCTTAGTTAAAATCATTTCAAGTGTCTACCAAGCATTGGCCTTCCAGAGAAATAAAAGGAGGTAAGATCTCACTCACAAAACTATTAGTGAATGGTACCAAACTGTGACGGTTTGAATGTTTGTCCCCTCCAAACTTCATGTTGAAACTTAATCCCCAATATGGTAGTAATGAGAGATGGCACCTTTAAAAAATGATTGCATCATGAAGGCAGAGCCCTCATACATGGATTAATTCATTTATGTATTGGTGGATTAATGAGTTAATGGGTTATGGATTAATGGGTTACCACAAGAATGGGACTGGTGGCTTTAGAAGAGAGTCCAGAGCTAGCATGCTCAGCCCCCTCACCATGAGATGCCCTGAGCCACCTCAGGATTCTGCAGAGAGCAAGAAGGTCCTCACCAGATACAGCCCCTTGACCTTGGACTTCTCAACCTCCACAACAGTAAGAAATAAATTCCTTGTCTATGTAAATTATCCAGGTTTTAGGTATTCTGCTACAAGCAATGGAAAATAATACACAAACATAATGAACACAATGTAAATTTGGTATACAGACTACAGAGTTGAGTCCTCTGTCACTACCTGATTCAAGTTCAGTAGACTCTACATAAATACACATATAGGAATAACAAAACCTTACTATTTTTAAATTATCCTATCTAAACCAGTCTGGTCCAGTGTGAAAATGACCTGAGGGTTTTCTATAAGGGTATATTTGTCAAGCAAAGTAACAGCATAAATGAGATTTGTAGGGCTTTGTTTAATCTACTTAGCACAGAAAGAAACTTTAGGGATTTATGGAATTTATTACTTTTTATGTGAAAATTGTACTGATTAAAATGAATTTACTTAAAGCACATCCAATAAGCTCCTTGAAGCATTTTATTGACCCCTGGTTCTAAATTCCGTCACGATATACTGAACTCTTAATTCAACCTTTCATTAATCCACCAGCAGATCAGAAATTTAGCTCACTTTTCACACATAGAGTTACATTAATCATCATGTGCGTACATTAAAATACAATGAATCATATATTCATTGCATATACATGTAAGCCAAATCTGTAATCTAATCATGTTTTCGGTGACTATAGCTTCAATATTTTAAAATTCATACTCAGCATAAAAAAAGAAAAGAATATTACATTTCTTACAATCTCATCCACCCAAAGACTAACATTTGACATTTTAGTGTCTTTCGTTATAGTGTTCTTTCTGTGCATATTTTTTGCATAATTTTAATCATAAAGTTGATAACTTTTATACATTGCTTTCCATTTAAAATTATAAGTTAAATTTTTAATGGCTGCATAATATTGCATTGTTTGTGTATACCCTAATTTATATAACTATTTCCCTATTATTGAACATTAAGCTATGTTGTATTTTTCAGATTCTTAATAATGCCGCAATTATTTTGTAAACAACTTTTTCCATAAATCAAGTTATATCCTCTGGGTAAATTCCCAAGAATAGAATTATATTATTGGAATCTTCATTTGTATTACCAAACTGCCATCCAGATTGGATTAATTTTAACTCCTGTATGTAAATTTTTTTTTTTTTTTTTTTGCAGTTTTTGGCCAGGGCTGGGTTTGAACCCACCACCTCCAGCATATGGGGCTGGTCCCCTATTCCTTTGAGCCACAGGCGCTGCCCCTGTATGTAAATTTTTTAATTGACACCTAATAATTGTACATGTATAAGGAATATATGTAATGATCAAATCAGGATAATTGTCATGTCTATTGCCTCAAACATGTATTATTCCTATGTGCGGAGAACTTTCAAAATTCTCCCTTCTAGCTATTTAGTATTTGAAAATATAATAATGAATTGTTGGTTACAGTCACCCTGTGGTGCTATAGAATACTAGAACTTATTTCTTCTACATAGCTGTACTTTTCCATCTGTTAATCAACCTCTCCCTATCCTACCCCTGTCCTTTACCACCTCTAGTAACCACTAATATACCAGATGTGCCTTATCCATTCATCTAATGATGGACGCTCAGGTTGGTTCCATGTCTTGGCCATTTTGAGTAATGCTACAGTAAAATGGGAGATGCAGATATCTCTTCAACATACTTATTTCCTTTCCTTTGGATATATATCCAGTATTGGGACTGCTGGGTTATATGGTAGTTTTATTTTTATTTTTTATTTATTTTATTTTTTTATTAAATCACAACTTTGTACATTGATGCATTTGTGGGGTTCGGGGTAGAATGATTTTGAAGTATTTCTTCTTTTTCTATTGTCTATAAGATTTGGCACGATCTGTTTTTTGAAATTATGTTTTGCTTTTACTTATAAAATTAGTTTATTTTTTGAGACTTTGGAAAAAAAATAAGAAGTTAACTGATGACTCCATACTGAGTCTCAGAGTCAAAGCATTCTATAATAGACATAGTCTTATCTGACAATGTGAATGTTACTTTGTTTGCATTATTATTATTATTGCTTAATATTTCAATGCAGCAATTTTCTGATTTCTTTTCTGAATATATTTATCTTTGTTTATTCTTTACGAGGTTTTTGTTTCTAGTCCTTATCTTAAACATTGT
The DNA here is from genome assembly GCA_963574655.1 of Perodicticus potto. Classification (NCBI taxonomy): domain Eukaryota; kingdom Metazoa; phylum Chordata; class Mammalia; order Primates; family Lorisidae; genus Perodicticus; species Perodicticus potto. Next base: position 86,590 of record CAUYRH010017940.1, read on the forward strand.
TATTGTTATTAAATTTTAAGCCTTTTTAATTCTGTGAAGGCAAAAGTGGAAACCTAATAAACACATGTATATGTAAAAAATAGAAAAATACCAAATGCAATGCAAAGGAAAAAAAACCATAAGTTTGTATATCGATGCATTTATGGGGTTCAGGGTACTGCTTTGATAAACTATGTGAAATGCATACATTGAACTAAGTAACACATCCAGCACAATTATACTCATTTCTTTTTTGAGACAGAGCCTCAAGCTGTCACCCTGGATAGAGTGCTGTGGCATCACAGCTCACAGCAATCTCCAATTCCTGGGCTCAGGCGAGTCTCTTGCCTCTGCCTCCCAAGCAGCTAGGACTACAGGCGCCTGCCATAATGCCTCACCATTTTTTGGTTGCAGCCGTCATTGTTGTTTGGCGGGCCCGGGCTGGATTTGAACCCGCCAGCTTAGCCCGTTGAGCCACAGGTGCTGAGCCATACTCATTTCTTAATAGTTTTGAAATGTACCATTGCATCATGCACATTAGGTGAGGTCTCCCCAAATACCTTCCCTCCTCTCATATCCTCCCTCCCCTCTCTCTCCTCTTCCTTTCTCCTATAGTTATGTTTTGCCATGAGTGTGTAGGTGATTAGATATTGATTGCATAGTAGTGCTGAGTACATTGGATACTTTTTTTGCCATTCTTGAGATACTTTACTAAGAAGAATATCTTCCAGCTCTATCCTAAAAGATGTGAAGTCTCCATTTTATTTATGGCTGCATAGTATTCCATGATGTACATATACCACAATTTGTTAATCCATTCATGGGTTGATGGGCACTTGGGCTGTTTCCATGTGTTGGCTATTATGAATTGGGCTGCAATAAACATTCTGGTCCAAATGTCTTTCTTGTAAAATAATTTTTGATCATCTGAGTATATACCTAGTAGAGGAATTGCAAGATCAAACGGTAGGTCTACTTTTAGTTCCTTGAGTGTTTTCCAAACTTCTTTCCAAAAAGGTCGTGTTAGCTTGCATTCCCACCAGCAGTGCAGAAGCGTTCCCTTCTCTCTGCTTCCACACCAACATCTGTAGTTTTGGGATTTTGTGATGTGGGCTAATCTTACTGGAGTTAGATGATATCTCAAAGTGGTTTTGATTTGCATTTCTCTGATGATTGAGAATGATGAGCATTTTTTCATGTGTTTGTAAGCCGTATGCCTGTCTTCATCAGAGAAGTTTCTGTTCAAGTCTCTTGCCCACATAGAAATGGGAGTATTTGTTCTTTTCTTATTGATTAGTTAGAGTTCTCTGTAGATTCTAGTTATCAGACCTTTGTTGGAAGCATAACCCGCAAAAATCTTCTCCCATTCTGAAGGTTGTCTGTTTGCTTTACTTATTGTGCTCTTGGCTGTGCAAAAGCTTTTTAGTTTGATCAGATCCCAGTAAAGTATTTTTGGTGTTGCTTCAATGGCCTGGGTCCTCTCATAAAATATTCTCCCAGGCCAATTTATTCAGGTGTTTTCCCTGCACTCTGTTCTAGTATTTTTATAGTTTCATGTCCTAAGTTTAAATCCTTTATCCAGTGAGAATCAATTTTAGTTAATGGTGAAAGGTGGGGGTCCAGTTTCAGTCTTCTACAGGTCACCAGCCAGTTCACCCAGCACCATTTGTTAAATAGGGAGTCTTTCCCCCACTGAATATTTTTAATAGGCTTGTCAAAGATCAAATGATGATAAGTAGCTGGGTTCATGTCTTGGTTCTCTATTCTGTTCCATAAATCTACCACTCTGTTTTTGTGATAGTACCATGCTGTTTTGATTACTATAGATTTATAGTATAGCCTGGAGTCTGGTAACGTGATACCTACTAATTTGTTCTTATTTCTAAGTAATGTGTTTGCTATTCAAGGTTTTTTCTGATTCCATATAAAATGAAGTACTATTTTTTCAAGTTCTTTAAAGTATGACAATGGTGCTTTAATAGGGATTGCATTAAATCTGTAGATTGCTTTGGGTAGTATGGACATTTTAACAATGTTGATTCTTCCCAGCCATGAGCATATGTTTTTCCATTTGTTAACATCTTCAGGTATTTCTTTTCTCAGAGTTTCATAGTTCTCCTTATAGAGATCTTTCACTTCCTTTGTTAGGTAAATTCCCAGATATTTCATCTTCTTTGGCACTATTATAAAAGGAATAGAGTCCTTGATTGTTTTTTCAGCTTGACTATTGTTGGTGTATATAAAAGCTACTGACTTGTAAGTATTGATTTTGTATCCTGAGATGCTGCTGCATTCCTTGATCACTTCTAAGAGTTTTGAAGTTGAGTCCCTGGGATTTTCGAGGTATAGGATCATATCATCAGTGAAGAGTAAGAGTTTGATTTCCTCTGACCCTATTTGGATACTCTCGATTGCCTTCTCTTGCCTGATTACAATGGCTAAGACTTCCATTACTATGTTGAATAGCAGTAGAGACAGTGGGAATCCTTGCCTTTTTCCTGATCTGAGTGGAAATGTTTTCAATTTTACACCATTCCATATGATATTGGCTGTGGGTTTGCTGTAGATGGCCTCTATTAGTTTAAGAAATGTCCCTTCTATGCCTATTTTCTTAAGAATTCTGATCATGAAAGGATGCTGGATATTATCAAAGGCTTTTTCTGCATCAATTGAGAGGATCATATGGTCTTTGTTTTTTATTTTATTGATGTGATGTATCATATTTATAGATTTGTGTATGTTGAACACACACTGTAACCCTGGACTTCCAGCATATGGGGGTGGCACCCTACTCCTTTGAGCCACAGGCACTGCCCAGTGTATAATTTTTTTGATGTGTTGTTGAATCCTGTTTGCTAAGATCTTATTGAATATTTTTGCATTGATATTCACTAATGATATTGGTCTATAATTTTCTTTCTTTGTTGGATCCTTTCCTGGTTTGGGGATCAGGGTGACATTTGCTTCATAGGATGTGTTGGGAAGTATTCCTTCTTTTTCTTTTTTTTTTTTGAGACAGAGCCTCAAGCTGTCACCCTGGATAGAGTGCTGTGGCATCACAGCTCACAGCAACCTCCAAATCCTGGGCTCAAGCAATTCTCCTGCCTCTGCCTCCCAAGTAGCTGGGATTACAGGTGCCCACCACAATGCCCGGCCATTTTTTGGTTGCAGCCATCATTGTTGTTTGGCAGGCCCAGGCTGGATTCGAACCCGCCAGCTCAGGTGTATGTGGCTGGCGCCTTAGCCCACTCAGCCACAGGCACCTAGCCAACCTTCTTTTTCTATGCTTTGGAAAAGGTTGTATAATATAAGTACTAGTTCCTCTTGAAAGGTTTGATAGAATTTGGATGTGAAGCCATCTGGTCCTGGACTTTTCTTTTTAGGGAGATTTCATATTTTTGATGCTATTTCAGTGGTTGATATAGGTCTATTCAAGATATATATTTCTTTCTGGTTGAGTCTAGGAAGGTGGCGTGCTTCTAGGTATTGTTCCATTTCCTTCATATTCCTGGGAATAGAGATTTTTGTAGTAATCATTGAGGATTTTTTTGACTTTCTGAAGTGTCTGTTGTTATTTCTCCTTTATCGTTTCTGATAGACGATATTAGAGATTTTACTTTTCTATTTCTAGTTAGGTTGGCCAAAGGTTTATCAAATATTTGTTAATCTTTTCAAATAACCAACTTTTTGTTTCATTGATCTTCTCTCTCTTTTTTTTTTTTTTGGCTAGGGCTGGGTTTGAACCTGCCACCTCTGGCATATGGGGCTGGCGCCCTACTCCTTTGAGCTACAGGCACTGCCCTTCATTGATCTTCTGAATGATTCTTTTGTTTTCAATTTCATTTAATTCTTCCCCAATTTTGGTTATTTCTTTTCTTCTGCTGGGTTTGGGTTTGGAATGTTGTTCCTTTTCCAGTAGCTTGAGATGATCCATTAAGTTGTTGGTTTCCTCTCTTTCTGTTTTCTGGATGAAGGCTTCCAATGCTATAAATTTCCCTCTTAGGATTGCCTTTGCAGTATCCTACAGGTTTTGATAATTTGTGTCTTCATTATCATTTTGTTCCAAAAATCTGGTGATTTCCTTCAATCTCATCTTTAACCCACCTATCATTCACCCTAAGATTATTTAGCTTTCATCACTTTGTTTGAGTATGGAGATTCCCATTGCTGTTGAGTTCAACTTTTATTCCATGGTGGTCTGAGAAGATACAAGAAATAATTTCTATTGTTTTAAATTTGCTGAGGTTAGATTTGTGTCCTAGGAGATGATCTATTTTGGAAGATGACCCGTGGGCTGATGAGAAGAATGTATATTCAATTTTATTAGGGTGAAATGTTCTATAGATGTCTGTAAAGTCCATTTGCTCTAGGATCAGGTTTAAGTCTAATATTTCTTCGTTTAGTTTCTTCTTGGAGGATCTATCCAAAAATGTCAAAGGGGTGTTAAAATCTCCAATTATTATAGTGCAGGAAGATATCAAGTTGTTCATATCCATTAGGGTCTGCTTTATGAATTCAGGAGCATTCTGGTAGGGTGAATAAATGTTAATTATTGAAATCTCTTCGTGTTGGATGTTTCTCTTGACAAATATGTAGTGACCTTTCTTATCTTTCTTTATCTTTGTTGGTTTAAAGTCAATTGCAACTGCTACTAAAATTGCAACCCCTGCTTTTTTCTGGTTTCCATTTGCCTGTATTATACACGTCCATCCCTTCACCTTGAGTCTATTTTTATCCTTTAAGGTAAGGTGAGATTCTTGTATACAGCAAGATATCCGGTCTAAGTTTATGTATCCAGTCCACCAGCCTGTGCCTCTTTAGAGGACAGTGTAAACGATTTACATTAATTGAAAGAATTGATAAGCCTGGTTGTGTTTTGGGTGTCATGATTTTCAGATATCCAGTGGACATTTTTAATCCTTTCACCACTGTGGAAGTTGGGTTTGTTCAAATATTTCTGGGCAAGTTTACTTTGGAGGTAGAGCATTGCACTGGTCATTGTGGAGAATGAGTCTGAGAATATCCTAGAGAGCTGGTTTAGTTATGGCAAATTTCTTCAGCATGTCTATGTCTTTAAGTATGTGATTTCTCCATCAAAAATGAAACTCAGTTTAGCTGGATAGAGGATCCTGGGCTGGAAGTTGTTTTGTT
>CAUYRH010017942.1:0-17473 GCA_963574655.1 Perodicticus potto
AATATCAGGTGTATCCAGATTAAGTAGAATGACTTTGAAATATTTCTTCTTTTTCTATTATTTATAAGATTTGTCATGATCTGTTTTTTGAAATTATCTTTTACTTTTATTTATAAATATTAGTTGTCTATTTTTTGAGACTTTGGAAAAAAAATAAGAACTTAACTGATGACTCCATACTGAGCCTCAGAGTTAAAGCATTCTGTAATAGACATACTCTTATTTGACAATGTGAATGTTACTTTCTTTGCATTATTATTATTAATATTGCTCAATATTTCGATGCAGTAATCCTCTGATTTCTTTTCGGAATGTATTTATCTTCATTCTTTTCAAGGTTTTTGTTTCTAATTTTTATCTTAAATACTGTTGCAAAGGCAAAGTGGAAACCTAATAAACACTTATATATGTAAAAATTACTCTTCTAGATGATTCAATTGCTCTTATTGCAGTTCTTTCGGAAGTTGTACAGTAAACACTTATATATGTAAAAATACTGTTGCAAAGGCAAAAAGTGGAAACCTAATAAACACTTATATATGTAAAAATAAAAAAAGATACATATTTTTATAACCTTTGTCTATTTCTTCATGCTATTCTTGTGTTTTTTACTTGGATTTAACAAAACTGATGGGAACACTTCATCTTCCAGCATGTGCCTGGGATGCGTGTTCCCGATACATATAGACAATGAGAGATTTATGATCAAAGTTCCTGTCAGTGGCTTGTCAGTTTGATCTTTCTGAATCATCCCCACGGGAAGTCTGCGATCAGGTGCCATGACTTCCATTTCTGCTTGCAGCTCTTTCAGTTCTTCAGGGGTCAAGTTGCGCAAAATTTCATCTTCATTAATCTGCACACAATGTGTCCTCTCTGCTGGTCAGGTGCATTGAAAGAGATTCTCTGATAAGAGGAAGGGGTGGAAAGGCCAGACTGCACTCCCAAAAGTTCTTTCATTAAACTGAAAGACTGATTCCTGGTGAGCAGGTTAGTTACCACCATTTCATCATTTCATTTGTCCCATCACTTGGGCTTCTCATGCCTTTAAATCAATAGGTATTGAAATGAGTTACTTTGCTGGCTGGGATGATTATCCTAATTACATGGTGAAAATTGGACTGATACTCCACAAAATAGGTAAGAAAGACATTGTCACGTAGCCATTGTTCTATATTCTGTCTCCACAGGAACAATTATTTTTGATATTTACTTCCCTCATATGAGTGAGAACATGTGAAATTTGTCTTTCTGAGCTTGGCTTATTTCTCTGAACATAATGTTCTCTGGTTCCACCTATGATGTTGCAAATGGCAGGATCTGGTTCATTTTTGTGGCTATATATTATTTCATATGTATTTGTACAACAGTGACTAAAATCAACAATAAGTTAGGATATACTCTAAAATAAATGTGAAAATGAAATTGGAATGTTCCTAACACAAACAAATGATAAATGCCTGAAGTGATGGATAACCCTAATTACCCTGATTTGATCAATCTACACTGTATGCCTGTAGTAAAGCATCACATGTACCATATAAAGAAATACAACTGGCAGTGCCTGTGGCTCAGTGTGTAAGGTGCTGGCCTCATATATGGAGGGTGGTGGGTTCGAACCCAGCCTTGACCAAACTGTAACAAAAAATAGCCAGGCATTGTGGTGGGCTCCTATAGTCCCAGCTACTCGGGAGGCTGAGGCAAGAGAATTACCTAAGCCCAGGAGTTGTAGTTTGCTGTGAACTGTGATGCTACAGCACTCTACCAAGGGTGATAAAGTGAGACTCTGTCTCTAAAAAAAAAAAAAGAAAAAAAAGATATACAACTATTATGTACCCATAATAATTAACAGTTTTTAATTAGGAAAATATCATCTCTATTAATAGAATAGAATAAAATACATCCCTTAGAATATCTATGTTAGCTTGAGATGTTAAGACTGGATGACTACCAAAGATTGGATTACTTAAGAAATACATATTTATTTTTCACAGTTCAGGAGGCTAAGAAGTCCAAATTCAAAGTGCTATAAGTTTCATTCCTGGTAACGGCACTCTTCCTGGTTTTGGATAGCTGCCTTATTATTGCATCTTCATGTGGTAGAGTGAGATGGGGGGGAGAGAGAGAGAGAGAGAATGAAAATGAATGAATGTTGTTATGAAAGAAAGAGAAAGAATGAAGGAGAGAGTGCACTCTGGTCTCTCTTGTCAGAACACCAATGTTAACATCTTGGTCTTTCCTTATGACGCAGTTAGTGTCCCTTCAGTTGTAAGCAGGATAGATATACCATTGTAGGAAAAGTTTGATCTTGCTTTGTCTTTGTTTGAAGATAACATGATTTAAGAACATTTATATGACGTGAAGTAGAATGTTCAGATTGAGTTTATTGTCACCTTTGCCAGGCCACAGTGCTTTTTGTTGTTAGGTCAAGCAAACAGCCTAGATGTTGTTATGCAAGAAAGACTTTTGTACATGTGGCATGTGATTAGCATCTAAGTTGGAAGTGTTTGAGTAAAGCAGGTTATGTGCCATAATATGAGTCTATCTAATACAATGTTTAAATCCTTCAGAGAACAGACTGAGGTCCCTGAAAGAAAGGATTTATGCCTCTCAGCTCTCTTTGAACTTCAGATTGCATGATCAGTTCTTGCTGGAATTTATAGCCTGCTGGTTGGCCCTCACATTATAGACTTGCCAGCTCCTACAATCAACTGAGCCAAATACTTATTAGAAATTCATATCTTACTTTCTCTCTCTGTCTCTGTGTCTCTCTAGGTCTCTTCCTCTCTCTCTCTATATATATATATACCCATCCATCCTATTGGTTTTGTTTTTCTGAAGCATCCTGACTAATATGTAAAGTAATAGTTAAATGCAGGTTGAGCAAATCTGAAATCTGAAATGGTCCAATATACAAGACTTGTGTAGTACTACTTCATGCTAAAAGAAATTGCTCATTGGATGACTTCAAACTTTGTATTTTTGGATTTGGGGGCCTTAACCACTGTAATAAAAAAATTCCAACATTAAAAAAAAAACCCAAAATATGAAACACTTCTTATCCTAAGCATATTGGATAACGGATACTCAAACTGTAGTATATTTTACATAGTACTTTGTTTAATGACTGAATTTAATTCAATCATGTAGATGTGAATAGGTTTTATGTTTTTGCAGAGTGTTATAACTAGTGTCTATAAAAAATGGGATTGTTAGAGACCACTGGTAAACTTGATTTGAACTTTGAAATTCTACAAAGTTTATCAACATATACCAACAGAGGAAAAACAGGAATGCAGATTAAAATATCATTTTTTAAGGATCACACAAACTACAGCTAGATTTGAGATAAAAGACTCAAAGACTGACTTCCTTCTTCCTCTCCCTCCCCTCCTTCCTTCATCTTCCCTCCTTCCCTGGCACCTCTCTTCCTTATTTCCTTCCTTTTAACCTTCAGTACTATTTTTTTCATTTTAGTTTCTGGTGCCAGGATAATTATCACATACTATTAAATATATTAAGTCATCTTTGACTAGGCAAAGACTCAAGAAAAGAGCCTTCTTCCTTAGCCTTCTGTTTGAGCTTTGTTCTAATAAAAGAAAATCCTAAAATACGTTAGAAAACATGCACAATTTCTAAACCAAGAAGAGTTTTTTATATAATTCAGGAATTAGAAAACACATACACACCTATACACACTCATAAAAACACAAAAGTACTTTCTTTATTTAGCTTTTTCATGACCATGGACAATAAAGCCAAAACAACCTGATCAAGAAAGAAATAGATTATTCATTGGCTGCTTTAGTTCCATTTGTTAAAGTGTAATTTGAGGAGGAAAAATAAAACCATCTTAAAGTCATTTTATGTTAGGTAACCTTTGTCTGTACAGTGAAAAGGATCTTTTCTTAAAAAATTGTTTATTTAAAATCTTTCATTTAGTATCTGGTCTGCTATGGTTTGAATGTATCCCCCAAATTTCATGTTTTAGAAACTTAATCCTCAAATATATACGCTGATTAGGGGTGGAGCCTTTAGCAATTAATTGGGATTAGATATAGATATGGTCATCAGGATAGGGTGTTCATGATGGGACCAGTGGCTTAATAATAATAACAGAGACCTCAGTTGACATGCGCGCTCCTGCCTTCCCTTTACGTGATACCCTTCACCATGTTATGATGCACTAAGAAGGCCCTCACTAGATGCTAGTGGCATGCTCTTGGACTTATCAGCCTCCAGAATATAAGAAATAAATTTGTGTTCTTTATATAAATTTCCTTGTCTCAGATACTCAGTTATAGGAACAGAGAATAGAGTATAACATAGTGTAGTGAAGAAACCAAAATTTTTGTGAAATAAGCAAAGAAAAAATCTAGGAGCTTATTAGCAGTGAATTTGCTTTCCTTTCTTTTTTTAACTAAGTAAGGGACATCAATATCATATACATTGTGTAAATTATCGGTGGGTTCATATTTCAAATTTGCACACAACTATTACATTATCAAAATGTTATTACATGCTTTTTTCTTTTATGACACCTTTATTTTGACACAAATTAACATACAAGTATAAAAATAATACAGATAAATTATGTGTAAACTATATTCAGGTTTTTCCAGTGGTAACATCTTTCGAATTGGAATACCACAAACCAGAATATTACACTTAAGTCAATATAAAAACACGTACATATCATTGGCCTTTTATTATAACTACACCAACTTCACACCAGTAGCCTTTATACTTGGGCAACTGCTAGTCTATTATTTATTTGTATAATTTTATCACTTGAAAATGTTATATTAATGGAATAAAGTGATTTGTAGACTGTGGGGATTGTGTTTTTTCATTAACCATAATCCTCTGAAGAGTCATAAAATTTGGATGGCAGTAGTAGATGCCATCTACTATGCCTCATTTTCTGTTTATCCATGCTCTTGTTGATGAATATCTGAGTTGTTTTCAGTTTGGGGCTGGCATAAATAAATTTGCTATGAACAGCTATGAATAGATTTTGATGTAAACATAAATTATAATTTAGGTGGGATAAATGTCTAAAAGTGAAATGGTTTGTTCATATGGTGGTTGCAAGTACTGTCCTAATTAACTCTCAGACTCTTTTTCTTCAGAATGGCTGCATCATTTTGCATTCCACAAGCCTTGCATGAGTAATCTAGTTGCACATTAGCCAACATTTGGTATTGTCACCACCATATTTTATATTTTTACTTGTAATATGTGTAGTGATATTTCATTGTGGTTTGAATTTGCATTTTTGTAATAGCTAATGGTGTTGAACCTGTTTACATATGCGTATTTACCATCTGCACATCTTTGGTAGAAAGTCTGCTCATATCTTTTACCCAATTTGCACTGGATTTTCTTTTTCTTTTTCCTTTTTAACTCATTAGTTTTAAGAGTTCTTTTTTTTTTTAATTTCAAAATATTTAGGGGGTAGAAATGTATTTGATATATATTATATATATATAAATACTTTATATAATGCTTAACTTGGACTTTTAGTGTGCTTGTCAAAAGATCAGTGTTCATTATACCCAAGAGTAGTTTTGCCCCCTTCCTCTCCCTCTTCTCTCTGCCCATTTCTTGGTTTCCAATATCCTTTATATCTCTTTGTGCCCTGGCGTACCAATCGTTTAGCTCCCATTTATTAGAGTACATGTGGTATTTTTTTTTCCATTTCTGAGATACTTCACTTAGGATAATGCTAAAAATGACATTATTTCTTTCCTTTTTATGGTTAACTTAGAAGTACCATCTGGTGACCACAGTAATATTCAGCAATGAAATATGCAGCACTTTTTCTAGGATGAATTTATGAACTTAATTGTCAGACTTCATATAATGACAGCTGATGGCCATTCCATCTTTTCTTATGACTGAATAGTATTCCATGGTATACATATGCCACAGTTTGTTAGTCCATTCATGGATTGATTAGCATTTGGGTTGCATCCATGTCTTGGCAATAAACATTCTGATGCAAATGTCTTTGTGGTAAAATGAATTTGTTCTTCTAGGTAGGTACTTAGTAATAGAATTCTGGGCTCAAATAGAAGGTCGACTTTCAGTTCTTTAAGAATTCTCCATATTTCTTTCCATAAAGGATGTATTAGTTTGTAATCCCACCAGCAGTGTAAAAGTGTTTTCTTCTGTCTACATCCATGCCAGCACCTGCATATTTGGGAATTTGTAATATGGGATAATATTACTTGAGTTGGGTGATATCTCACAGTGGTCTTTATTTGCATTTATCTGATGTTTAGAGATGATGAGTATTTTTTCATGTGTTTGTTAGCCATTCATTGGACATCTACAGAAAAGTTTCTGTTCAAGTCTCTTGCCGACTTATAGAAGGGGTTGTTTGCTCTTTTTTATTGATTAATTTGAGTTCTCTGTAGATTATAGTTATCATGCCTTTACAGAGCTTAAGGAATTGAAACAGGCATTCTAAGAGTTTAAAAACAAAGGTGAGATCCTCAGAGCAATAGGATTGAATATGGAGAAGAAATAATTTCAGAAATTGAAGACAAGACTTTTGCCCTATCATAATCATTCAAAGAGGCAGAAAAAAAGAACAAAACCAGAATAGTCCCTGAGAGAGTTATAGGATAATTCCAAAATGTTAAACATCCAAATTATAAGGATTTCTGAAAGAGAATAGGATGGTCCTAAAGACGCTGATGCTCTACTCCAAAGCATTATGGACGAGAATTTCCCGAGCATTGGCAGAGACACAAAAGTTCAGTTAGTAGGTAGTTTCAGAACCCCAGCATGACTCAATTCAAACAAAGCATCTGCTAGACAAATTGTTATTAACTTTGCCAAAGTTAATATGAAGGAGAAAATCCTGCTAGCAGCCAGGCATAAGAAAAGTTTTACCTACAAAGGGAAAAATTTGGGGTGGTGCCTGTGGCTCAAAGGAGTAGGGCACTAGCCTCATATTCCGGAGGTGGCGAGTTCAAACCCAACCCTGACCAAAAACTGCAAAAACTGCCAACAAAATGGGGAAAATATCAGGATGACCACAGATCTTTCAGCTGAAACTTTTCAAGCCAGGCCAGAAGAGGATGGAGGATGGTCATCAACATTTAACCTTTTTGTTTTTTAAGCCTTTAACTTTCTTAAATAAAACAATTTTCAGGCCAGGATCCTTTATCCTGTTAAACTAAGTTTCATTTGTGATGGGGTAGTTAAATATTTGTGATGGGGTAGTTAAATATTTTTAAATATTCAATGTTGAAGAAATTTTCCATAACTAGACCAGCTCTACAGGAAGTACTCGGAACCATTCTTTGCAAGGACCAGCATGATGGGCCATAATCAAAGTAAACTCCATTCATCTTTGGTTGCATTGAGCCACAATTATTTTCTGTGGTGTTGACTGGTATAGGGTGTTGTTAGCTAATGCCTAACAGACTATCCATATACTATTTTTTTCCCCTAGTAATAATAGACTTTGAGGTGATGGTTGTTTTATCTCTGTCTATTAGAGGTTATAGTTTACTAGCTTCTTCAACTGTAAGTCCAAGTAATATGATTAAAAGTTCAGAATTGTTGCCACTATGTCATGCTATATTTTGAAGTTTGTTGCCCTTCAACCCTTACCTTCACCTTTGAGACCTTTATAATTTTTTAAAGATATTTAGTGTACAGAGTTCTCAATCACATTGAGATGAGGGAAAAATCTATCAACTCTATCTTACCAGAAACGTAAACCCTAAAGTGTTATTTGAAATTTATATAATTTATTTTTCATCTAAGCTTATATTTATAAGCATCCAATTTATATTTCATCCAAAATAATATTTTTTCCATGAAAAGAGAAATAAGATTGTCTTCCCTCTTCTTTTCTTACTTTATTTCCTTGGAGACACAACAAGTTTGAATCCCTATCCTAATCTTTGGAAAATAGGTGTATCTCCCTAGAATTAATACCAGGCTGAAATGTTTGCAAAGTAGAGAGATTGCCAATCTCATAGTCCAAATAGGCTATAGATATGTAACATATACCTCTAAAATTAACTCTGGGGTCTCTTTCATGAAATAGATAAGCTATGACTCCAGGAGAGGTAAGAGAAATTAATGTGCAGTCTTCTATGCTGTATAAATTAAGTACCATTTGTCTTAAATTGGTAGTCACTTTTATATCACCTTACATGCATATAAGATAGCAATGCTTATTCAATACCAAATTGTGTTTTCTCCCACTTCCATATTATAATAGAGTATTTTTATTGGCAGGATTGTTTAATTTCCCCAACAATATTTTGATAGGAATGGTAGTCTGGCAGTTTCTGAATAGAGTGGACCAGCTGAAGGTTTTTGTGGTCACTCACCAGTCAACTAGACACCCTCAATTATAAAAATTGCCTTGTTAGCTCAGTTTTATTTTGGAAAAAAGTAACCAGATGGATAGATGCTTCCAAACTCTAAATTTAATATTGATTAAGCATGTTAATCTGGTTCATGAGGATCATAATTAGTTTAATTGTAAAAAAAAAAAAAATGGAGATACTTTACTGGTAAATGGCCGAAATCTCTCTCCTGCCATATTAAGAACAGGTAAATGAAAATCTGGATTTACTGTGTGCCCCCAAAAAGGTTCACTTTATTTTTATAAGTGAATTTACTTGTAAGTGTACTTAAAAGTACCCCTTTACAAACAAAATAATACTGGTGTTTATGAGATGAATATCATTATAGGAAGAAAATTAAAGAGGAATTGCATAGGCAGAAGGAAGTGATGAAAACATTGTGTAGAAAGAAGTATGACAATACCTATAAACTGACACTTTGGGAATATTGTAGAAGCAGGAACTTCTAAACCAGATGTTTTAATAAATTTTTCTTCTGTAATATTTATTTTATTTTGTCATTCCCACTGAAAAGTTCTTGTTTTCCCATCTGATGCCAGATCAATGCAGGTTTTTTATATTTTTACTCAGCCTGTTACAAATCTTGTTTTTCTTTCTTTTTTCTTTTATTTATTAATTTTTCTTTTTTTATGAGACAAACTCTAACTCAGTTGTCCTGGGTTTGAGTGATGTGGTGCCATAGCTCACAGCAACTTCAAACTCTTGAGCTCAGGTGATGCCAAGTAGCTGGGACTATAGGTACTTGCCATAATGCCAGGCTAATTTTTGTATTTTAAAGAAGGATGGGGTCTCACTCTTGCTCAGGCTGGTCTCAAACTACTCCTGAGCTCCAGCCATCCACCCACCTTGGCCTCCCAGAAAACTAAGATTACAGTGTGAACCACAATCCCTGGCCCTATACATCCTGGTTTCCTTTCATCGTGGTTCCTGTATAGATAGATAGTTCCTCTGAGAAAGGGTATGCTTTTTAATTTCTCTTGGAATTCCTGTAAATCCACTGAAGAGAAAACTGTGAAAATTTAAAGCTACAATATTCAATACTCAGGATGAATTGTCCATGACACAGGAGAAACTTGAGTCTTGATTTGGTTATAATGGGTCATCCTTAAGAAAAACAAATTAGGAGAAAGTGGCTTTCTGAGATGAAACATGTAGATGTTTCATTTTGGGCCCTGGGGAATAATAATATGTATTTAATCACATCTGTTTGGCCAATATAGTAGTTTACTAAAAGGATAAGCTATGCCCATGTGTAAACAACATCCTTTAGAAAGTGTTCAATTAAAGGAAATCAAACTACTTAAAAGAATTACACATATAATTATTAAGGATTATAATATATTAAGGAAGTAAAAAAAATTGCAATTCATTTCAATAGTTCCTTTTATCTGTATTACTTTGTTTATCTTTTGACAATTCTGTTCTGAATATTTCATTATAATATATGTCACTATCATCACATGAACAAAATACAATTTTTAACACTTGTTCATTTTCATGGTTTTATTCTTTTCTGCAAATTATCTCTTGAGAATTTCAGAAGACTTCCACTGAGATGCCCAGTTGATTCACCTACCAGAGCCTAGTCAATCTGGCTATCAGAGCAGTGCATGGTGTGGTTGGCGCAAATCCGGCTTTATGTTTTTTTTTTTTTTTTTTTTAGAGAAAGAGGGTCTCATTTTGTCGCCCTTGGTAGAATGCCGTGGTGTCACAGCTCACAGCAATCTCCAACTCCTGGGCTTAGGTGATTCTCTTGCCTCAGCCTCTCAAGTAACTGGGACTATAGGCGCCTGCCACAACGCCAGGCTATTTTTTGTTACAGTTTGGCCAGGGCCGGGTTTGAACCTGCCACCCTCGGTATATACGGCCGGTGCCATACTCATTGAGCAACAGACACCACCCAACCGGCTTTATCTTTACTTGATGTCTAGAGGTGAATTCAAAGTAGCAATGGGAATTTGTTGATTCTTTTTGAAATTTTAATCTTCTATTCAACTAATTTTGCTTCTATAAAAGAGTCCAATGGATTATTTTCTGTTTGCAATTAGGTTCCATAGCTGGATGAGTGCTGTAAATGGATTGCAGGGTTGGCTTTTAGAGATCTATTCTCTGTAGCTTGAGAAGTGATACAGAATCTGTCCTCTTGCTTTTGTTATTGTTGTCCGTTTTTCCATTTGATATCTGTCACATTTGAATTCAAGTCAATTAAGAATTTCATGCTTTCAGAGATGTGATATCTGGACTTAAACATAATACTAGTGCCTTAAACACAGTAGATGTTTATTGTCTCTCATAGTTTACCTTGATAGAATTTTGGGAAGAACTTTCCTGCATTTCTGGTTACACATGTTTTCTCTTAGTCAAGAGCAACAGTATGGCGGCAGGGGCTTCAGTTTTCTATAGATTTGACTGTCGCAAAAGTTAATCACACAAACGTGCTTGGTAGGTTGGGACTAATGTTTAGGAAATGTTTTTGTGGTCCTCTTTACAGAACTGTTTGTTTATTCTGAAGACAAAGAAACTGGCTTTTCCCCACAGGGAGAAATTAAAAGATTTAAGATAGAAGCTTCAACACCTTTGATGACCTAGCCTAACTAGAAATATATGGGTCCTTCCACTATATTTTATTGTCCACAGGGCCACAGGATCACATAGGAAGTGAGTAGAGAAAGGCATGAGTACCAAGATGTGTGGATTATTGAGGACATTTTGCAGGCTACTTAACTTTCTTTTTCTTTTCTTTCTTCTGCTTTATTTTTTCTTAATCATTCCAAGAGCATTTTAATTTTTTTAAATAATTTATAATTTTAAATGAACTTTTCCATAGGATCTATGAGGCTATACACATATTATTAATATTTGTTTTTAAAAGTGTAGACTTTTTTAAAATAGAAAGTCCACAGATCTGATGAAATGTAGAGGTACCAATGGGGAAAGAGGCCCTAGTATGATGTTTCCAAAGTCCAAAATCAGTTTCTTAGGCTTGGACTCTTTCAAGATAGTCCATAAACGGTGTGAGTGAGATCAATGAACTCACTAACTGGTATGGGATAAGAATATCAATTAATGTATATATTTGGGGGTGTATAAGTGTGTCCTCACATCCTCTAACCAAGGTGCTAAGCACTGATATCAGAAAACCTAGGATTTGCGTTAGTAACCACATGCTTACTCTATATCCTGTTCCATTGCCTTCTTTATATCTTGCTTTCTTTGTCAAGTAAATCAGCAGGTAGCAAAAGTCCAAGAACTTCACCAACCTCCACGTCCAATATCTGAGATTGTCTTATAGTGTATTCTCATTCCTGGATCAGCCAAGGTCAAATCAGGAGAAATAAAGCCAGATAAATTTTAACATAAGTAGATATTAACAATGATTTAAAAATACAAACAGTAAATTGTTGAACACCAAAGTTTAAAAGAGGTATAAATTCCAGAAACTACCAAATAAGGGTGACTCAAACAGGAAACTCCAAAGATAGAGTCAAATAGTATATGTTATTAAAGGGTTATATGTCATATATTTTTAATTTCAAGTGCCTAGTTGTAAGAAAAAAAATTTAATAACACTAAAATGCTTTAAATTGATATTTAAATATGAAGTTTCTTTGTTTTTAAAAATTGTATTGTTGAAAATAAATGTTAGGGTTTATAAAAATTTCATAGAACTTTTTATTTCAACCTGCATACCTCACTCAAACACACAGACATACATTTACACATTAATAGAATCACTGAACAGATGGAAGTAAGAGAACTCTCTCATTTTCCCACAAAAATTTTAAGAGCTAATACTCTGAACAGAATTTTTTGGGGAAATGCTTTAGTCACTTAAAAAAAAATACAATTTCTGGGCCAGGCACAGTAGCTCACCCCTGTAATCCTAGCACTCCAGGAGGCTAAAGTGAGTGGACTGCTTGAGCTCAGGGGTTCAAGACCCCATCTCTAAAATAGTCGGGAATTATGGCAAGCACAAGTAGTCTCAGCTACTTTGGAGGTTGAGGCAACAGGATCACTTGATCCCAAGAGTTTGAGGTTGCTGTGAATTATGACGCCATGGCAATCTACCAAGGGCGAATGAGTGAGACTCTGTCTCAAAAAATGAAAAAGATAAAATAAAATAAAATAAAATAAAATAAAATAAATTAGTTCAAATATATACATTGTCTCGGTTTCTAAGAGAAACCCATTTTAACAGGAATAAGCATGAATTAGAGATGAAATTAAAACCAAAAGACAGTGATTGAGACTAGACAAGAAAGACAGAAGCATATACATCCCAAACATCCTGAAACCAGCAAATAGTTTGATGCCTGTGCTTTCTCTTTACAGAAAACAGTATACTGACAGTAGGATCACCAATAGCTGAGATGAATAAATTACTCATTAATAATCACATCATGCTGTTCATGTTATTGTGTGTGTATATACATGTATGATTCGATATATGTTAGTATATGTAAAAATGCTATCTATAAAATTTGCATGTGTGTAGTTTTCCTCCATCATTTTTAATGATAGTTCCTCTAACTAGGACACTTTTTATCCCTTCTTATTTCAATTGATCATTCAATATAAATGTCAATAACTTCATCTTGTTTTGAAGTTATTTGTCTTCTTCTTCCTTCATCTCAATTAAGACATAAAACCTTTGTTTTTTCTGCTGTCATAATATATTACACATGCAGTTATCCTCTATTTTATGCTTGTATGTTATATTACTTATGACTTCTATATTTTTGCTTTCTCAATAATGACTGAAATGTTCTGAACAAAGTTTCTGTTTTGTTTACAAATAGTCAATAATAGCAATTGTTCAGAAGTTAGAGGTACTACTTTTTAAAGTAATGTTAGCTACTGTTAATATGAACTCCCATATTTAAAAGGCTTTTACAAAATTAAAGTACATTATTCATTTATTCAAAGTACAGTGGATGGTGGGAGTTCTCCACATCGTCATATAGGATGTGGTTGACCAAGAAAATGTTATCTTGACTGTATGTCTTAGTGTTGAAATTCAACCACCAGGCAGCAGAAGACTATAATAAAGATTATATATTATTTTTTATATGGATAAGCCTGAAGAAGTATGCATTACATCTGCCAAGACTTTACTGACCATAACTTAGTTACATGGCCACAATTAAATGTAAGAAAAGTTGGAAAATGGGCTGTAGCTGTATACTCAAAGAGAAAGATTAAAAAAAAAAAACAAGTTTTAGCAAATATCTAGAGGGGCTTTATCAGAGAATATTTTGATAAATATTGATTAAATTAATTAAAAATAAAAGGATATATGACTTGATTAAGATATGAGTAGATATTTAATCAGCATGGTCAGCTCCTTTGGAATTGCTGCTGGTTTCTATTCTTCCAACTTTAAGGCTTTGTGATATTTAGTTTGGGCTATTCACTGTGGTAACATTAGACATGGATAAGTTTAGAATAGAGAAGAGAGAAAAGACATCTTCTACTTTATAGCCTTATCTTTAAAAATATAATATTTAAATGATATATTAATGGCTTAATATCACATATCAGTTCTGAAAAATGCTGTGTAAATGCTACCATTTTTGGATAAGAATATAGAGTATCTGAGATTTTTTTCTCAGTCTTTGCTTAACTAAAACTGGGGATATATTTGACCCCAAAGACAGTCTCCTTTTATAACCAATGTGCTCTTTTTTTAGATACAGAAGAATTACACACTCCGCTATCTCACATTCCCAAAAGTACACTGAACAAACTCTAAATGGTCTATTCAAGTTAATAGGAATCATAGACAAGTAAATTTGTTCTCTGATTTTAAAAACTATAATGGAAACCATAATGGATTATACAATAAGCTATCCTAAGATAAGCAAGATCAGAAACTAAGTGGGAGAATCATATCTTCACAATATGTTATAGTGTATTTAGAAATTGTAATAATATTTGACATATTGATATTTTTCATCTGAGTTCCAAATTTAACAAGAACTGAGGAAGCAGATGTCCTGTGATATCTGTGTTTCTTTTGTAGTTCTATGCATTTTAGTGCTTTCTTTCAAAAATAACATAAAACCGTTATGTTTTACCTTCTTAATCTACTAACTTTTGCATTTATTCCTACCAGAGATTAGAAAATAACATCTTTACAGATACACTGTGCCAAGTTTCAAGAAAATTCTCTGTCTTACTGTACGCACGGTTCTACTTTTAATACCAGAAAGGGAGAAAATAGAACATCCAGAGAAATCATTAAGCCTTTTGCTATACATTTTAATGTGATGTAATACATTGGTAATTATTTAGAATAGAAAGGAATAAGTCACAGAAGTAAGATTGTGTCCCAAGAAGTGTGTATTAACAGATTAACAGTGAAAAAAACAAATATATATATGTATATCTATATATATATATATAGAGAGAGAGAGAGAGACAGAGAGAGAGAGAAATATGGAAGGCGTACTGGATGGGTGGTATGATGCCCATACCATCCAATTTCATGGATGAAATTTCTGAATTAGCAGTGCATTATCATGCCAAGAATTGAATATAATTTTGAGATTATTAAAGCATTTGGAGAATTCAGTCAGTCACTGACTTTAACTATTCAGTATTCAATCATTTTCAAAGCACAACAAAGGATATAAAGTATATATGCTGCTCACTAAACATCAGAAAGCTTAAATTTATTTAAAAATATAATTTCCCTTATGATTAATAATAAAAAATAAAATTTATTATAAAATGTTATTGACTATAAACATTTATGAAAAAATACTATATAGAAAACAATATTTTACAAGTAATTAAAAATAATTAAAGTGGTTTCTGTCTTCCAGAGATAGATGGGGTGAGATCTCCTAACTGCAAAAACTGAGTAAGATGTCATTAGAGCAGCCACTCATTTTCATATAAGGAATGAAAATAGAGATATGTAACTCTTAATTCATCATTTAAAATATCAACAATAATGAACTAGTTAATGTGAATAATATATTTTCTGATAAACATTTTCTAAAATCCAAGCAATAATTTATTGTAAATAACATAATTTTTTTTCATGTTTATAGTAGTTTCATAAACTTTAGTCACCCTAGGAAACTTGAAATCATCTGAACTTGTTGAACTCTGTTAGGTTGATGTCTGTTGATTGATATTACCCTTTGAATGTATACTTTACTCATACATGAATGTGCAACACTATGCATCGATTGTTGAGAAAGTATTTACTCCCTTATTCATGTCTTCTGAATTTTGACATATTCTATCATAACATATTGAAAATAATGACTATGTCATTTAATTCATGAGAGACAACTTTAAGTATCAAGAAGGTATGCCTTAATGTGGTGGCTCATGCCTATAATCTTAACACTCTGGGACGCTAAGGTGAGTGGATTGCCTGAGCTCATGAGTTTGAGACCCACCTGAGCAAGAGGGAGGAACCCATCTCTGTGATCAGTTCTGAGAGCGCGCGCGCACACACACACACACACACACATATATATGTATGTATATGTATACAAAAAATAGCTGTGCATTCTGGCAGGCAACTGTATTCTCAGCTGCTTGGGAGGCTGAGGCAAAAGAATCTCTTGAACCCAAGAGTTTGAGGTTGCTGTGAGCTGTGACCTCAAGGCATTCCACAAAGGGTGAAAAAGTGAGACTCTGTAAAAAGAAAAAAGTTGTCAATATCATGAATAGAGATAAAACTTTTCCAAAATTCTGATTTTCACATGAAAATATAAAGTTTATCTTTGATTAATAAAAAGTACTGGGTTATTTTCCTTGAAATGGAAGGCTCAGTTTATTTGAAAGAAAATCATGCTGAATACCCAAATAGCATTTCTATCAATTGTTATTGCAAGTAAAATATTGTTTTTCATGAAAATAGTAACTGATTGGTCTTTCAACCCAAGGAAAAATCACAAGTGCTTTTCCTATAAACAAAAAATCATATGTTGGAGGAAAAGCAGGAAATCTCCCATTTAATCACACAGTATATTAAAATATTATATACCCAAAGGCTCTAATTTAATAAAATTGATTATCTTTACAGCTTCATTGAAAAAATAATTCAATAAAACTATCATTTCCTTGTTGTTGGTAGTGTGCTTTCTCCATTCTCCCTTTCCTCAGGGTATTAAACTGAATAATTCATTTGGTATAGTGCAGTTTAGTACCACTGCCTTTATAATCATTTATCAGGGGCTTTACCGACACTATTTTGCATCATCATTGGCAATATTAGCACAACATCAGAGAAAAGCAATAGCATCTTAGTATTAGCATAAATGTAGTTTTGACCTCATGGATCTACTAAAGGGATCCCTAGATTACTTCAGGGATTTGCAAACGACCTTAAGAATTTTGCGGAAATCTTTCACCACTCCGATAATTTCAAATACTTTCCCCACAGTTTCTTTGAGGATTTTCATTGTTTCATGCCTTAGATTTAGATCTTGAATCAATTTTAGTGAAAAGGTGGACCTAATTAAATTGAATAGCTTCTGTACATCTAAAGAGACCACAAGCAAAGCAAATAGACAACTATCACACTGGGAAAAGATATTTGCATATTATGACTCAGACAAAAGCTTGATAACTAGATCTATAGAGAACTAAAATTAATCAACATACAAAAAGCCAACAATCCCTTATATCAATGGGCAAGAGAGATGAATGGAACCTTCTCTAAAGAAGATAGATGAATGGCTAAAAAGCATATGAAAAAATGCTCATCGTCCTTAATTATCAGAGAAATGCAAATCAAAACCACCCTGAGATATTACCTATCCCCAGTGAGAATGACCCATATCATAAAATCTTAAAACTGCAGATGCTGGTATGAATGCAGAGAGAAGGGAACACTTTTACACTGCTGGGGGGACTGCAAACTAAGACAACCTTTTTGAAAGGAAGTATGGAGAACTCTCAAAGAACTCAAACTAGACCTCCCATTTGATCCTGCAATCCCATTACTGGGCATCTACCCAGAAGAGAAAAAAGATTATTTTATCATCATTGAAACACATTATTCTTAGTAAAGCATCATAAGAATGGAGAAGCAAGAATTCCATGTACTCATT
>CAUYRH010017945.1:0-25710 GCA_963574655.1 Perodicticus potto
TTTTTTGAGACAGAGCCTCAAGCTGTCACCCTGGGTAGAGTGCCGTGGCATCACAGCTCACAGCAACCTCCAACTCCTGGGCTCAAGCGAGTCTCCTGCCTCTGCCTCCCAAGTAGCTGGGACTACAGGAGCCCGCCACAATGCCTGGCTTCTTTTTGGTTGCACCCATCATTGCTGTTTGGCGGGCCTGGGCTGGATTCGAACCCACCAGCTCAGGTGTATGTGGCTGGTGCCTTAGCCACTTGAGCCACAGGCGCTGAGCCCACAAGTCAGTTTTGAACTTTATACAAACGGACTCAGATAGCTGTGTGGCTTTGTGTTGGGTGGTTTTACATTTAGCACCACATCTGTGGCCTGCAGTCTTGATGTGTGTATCAGTGGTTTGTTGTTTTTTCATTTCATTTCATTGTACAGATGTGCTATAATTCATTTACTTGTCCTCTATGGATGGACACCGGGTTGTTTCTGATATTTCACATTAAGCTGTCTACGAGAATCCTCGTGAAATCTTCTGGTGGCTGGCAGCCTTCATTTCTCCTGGATCTGTCCCCAGGAGTGGGATGCCTGGGTCGCAGGACGGGCATATATTTAGCATTAGTAGATACTGCCAAACATCTTCCCAAAGTGGCTGTGAGAGTTTACACGCCTGCCTGCATGTAAACCTCGCCAACCTTGGTATGGTCCTTTTAAAAATACTCCCGTCTGGTGGGCGTGTAGTGGACTCATTGTGGTTTTAATTTGTCTTTCTCTGATGATTCATGATGTTGAGCACCTTTTCTTATGTTTGTTGGCTGTTTTGTGAAGTCTTTGCCTGTAGGAGGTGGGATGAAATCAGAGGTTGGTGCTCCTCACCAAGTGGAGAACATGGAGGGGTCTCCCCAGGCTGATCTTGGGTACCACAGGGATTGAGGCAAGCAACCCCAAATGGAAGCACTGACATGTCCCCATAGCCCTTTTTGATTCCAGGGGAAGCTGAGGTTCAGAGAGGCTGAGGGCCCTGCCCACGGCCACACAGTGGCAGAGAATGAACCGAGACCACAGCCCGGATTTCTGATTAAAGTGGCTGGGGATGGGGCCTCAGTTTCAGCTGAGGGTTTTTGGCTAACACCCAGAGGAGTGTAGGCAGGCAGGGCCTGAGAAGAAATCCTGGTGGCCTTCTGGAAGCATTAGTGTGATAAGGAGTCCTTGAAAGAACGGAGGGACCCAGTGCTGGAGGGACCCTGGCAGAGCCCAGGATGTGTGTGGCAGGCCACGCCCCTGCTCCTGCCTCTGGAGAGAGCCTTTCTCCTTCCTCATCTTCTTCCCCATTTGTCTTCTTTTCATGACAGCTCTAAATTGGCACTGGGGACTAAGACGGTCCAAACCACTCTGTCCTCTGCCCCCCTCTCTCCTACCCCCTCCCACCTGGGTTAGATGGAGACAAAGCTGCCTGCTCGGCTTGACCCTGAGAGGATGGTGGGGTGACACTAGCTCCCCACCCAGTCTCCTCTGAGAAGCCTCTCTGGCTCCCGTACTCTGACCCTGACAGAGCCTGTGGCTCTGTGTTCAGTGCCCTGGCCCTCCCAGCTCCATGTCTGCCTTCCTGCCAGCTGAGAGCACCGCCTGTGGAAGGCACAGGACCCTATTTGCACCAGACACTTGATGGGAGGCAGAGCTTGACCTCTCCGCCAGGCCTGTCAGTTGAATTCCACAAGAACCCTGGGCCTATCACTATTCCCATTTTATAGATGAGGAAACTGAGGCTCAGAGAAACTCAGAAATTTGCCCAAGCCATTCAGCTGGTGTTTCAATCCAGGCAGCCTGGCTCCAGGGTCCACACTGTTACACAGCGTACTTTTCCTGCCTCTTACTAACAGTGAACAGAGTAACAGTGGCTATGACATTTATCAGCCTCTGATGATATTCTAGACTCCATTCTTTCATTTTATCATTACTTACACCCCCAAATGTAGGTACTATTATTGCCCCCATTTTACAAATAAGGAAACTGAGGGTGAGAGGAGTTGAGTAACTTGCTCAAGGCCACGGATCTAGTAAGTGAGGAGCCTAGAAATGACACTACCCTGTCTGATGTGACAGTTGGTGTCCACAACCACACCACCATGTTGGACAGCACACACTGATGAATGAATGGGTGGATGGGTGAGTGAGTGCTCTGCAGCCCTGCCAGAGAAACCCTTGGGGCCCTTCTCTTTTCCCTGTGAAGCATCTTAGTTCAAGCAGCAGAGAAGCTGCCACATGGAGGGTGAGGAGGCATTGAGCAGAAGAGGAGTTGGGGAGGGAAGGGTGTTCTTGGCAGAAGGAACAGCATGTGTGGAGGCCTTAGGAGGAGAGGGAGCTCAGGGAAGTTGGGCAGCTGGGGACTTTCGGTGGGGGCGACCTGTAGCCTGTGGTGGGGATGGGGGTGGTGAGTGTGGGTTGTGTCGTGAGAGCCGAGGCTAGAAAAACAGGTGATGATGAAGGTGAAGGTGAAGAACCACCTTCACTGGTGGGGGAGGGTTCTCTTGAAGGATTTTAAACAGAAAGCAGCGTGGTTGGACTTGCTGCTGGCTGCTGTGTGGAGCAGGGCCAGAGTGGAAGCACACAGTCCAGGGGACAGTAGCCAGGACTAGGGAACAGTAAAGGAGCTGAGGCCTTGAGTAAGAGTCAGGGTTAGATTTGAGCTTAAAGACCCCATTTTTTGATTCCCCCCATCGTTTTTTTTTTTTTTGAGACAGAGTCTCAAACTGTCGCCCTGGGTACAGTGCTATGGCGTCATAGCTTACAGCAATCTCCAACTCGGGCTCAAGTGATCCTCTCGCTGATCCTCAAGTGCTTCAGTTTTTCTATTTTTAGTAGAGACAGAGTCTCACTTTTGCTCAGGCTGGTCTCGAACGCATGAGCTCAAGCGATCTACCTGCCTAGGTCTCCTAGAGCGCTGGGATTACAGGCGTGAGCCACTATACCCGGCTTTTCCATTTTTAAAGGAAAACCATTGTGAAGTATTTCAGATGGGAAAAAAAAGGGTAGAGAACACCAACCAGGCCCCTGCCCAGAAGCAAGACCTGGCCGTTTCCAAACTGCTGCTGCCTTTCCAGGCCTCCCAGTGCCAGCCCCAGCTGCCCACCCCCAAATGGCCACATGGCCATCAGTTTGCATTGGTCTCTGCTGTCCGTTTCTCGTGCATTTACCATTTGTGTGTCCCTCAATCACACGTCACACGGGGTTGAAAGTTTTACAGCTTTGTACAGATGATATCCAGCTCCTCTGTAACCTGCTTTTTCTCTTGATATAATGATTCAACAAAGATTTAGTGCTGGAGATGCAGAAAGGCCAGCCACTTCAAGAGGATTTAAGTAGTGCTAGTCCTAATGACTGGCACTCGATGGCACCTTGTGTGCCAACTCTACTCTAAGAGCCTTACATCCTCTAACTCACTTAATCCTCACTACGATGCTGGGAGATAGCACTGCTTTACCCTTTTTTGACCAATGGCGAAACTGAGGCACTGCAACATTGTACAACAAGGTCACTCAGCTGATGGAGCCAAGGTGTGACCCTGGGAAGGAGTCACATAGGACTTGGGGGTGATAGGGTGGGAAAGGGAGGAGTTGTGATCCACACTGCTGCCCCAGAGCCTGTTCACTTTCCACCCTGCCCTGCTGCCCATAGAGCCAGACCCTCTGCTGTCCCAGCAGGGGTGGGCTATGCACAGGGTGGGACCCAGACCCTGAAGTTCCACAACTTCCTTCTGCTCCCTGCATGAAGGGAGCAGACCCTGAGTGAGGATGAGGTGGTTGGGGCTTCGCCATGTCCCCCCATCCTCAGCCACCCCATGCTGGCAGCACCCTCCTATCAGGCTCCCTTTGTGAAGCTGCCCCACGGTGCACTCTGACACGGAAGCTGGCCCTTCCCTGCCTTCTGCATGGCCACTAGAACCTCTCCTGCTGGCCTTTGAGGTAGGCAAAGCAACTAGGGCTGTGCCCATTTGGTAGATCAACAAACTGAGACCCAGACTGTCAAGATAGGACCAAGGAATAGGCACAGGTTCTGGAATCCAGCCTGGCCTGGTTCTGCGACTTTGCAACTGTGTGACCTTAGACAGCCAATATCACCTCTCTGAGCCTTAGTTCCCTCTTTCCAGGTTGTTGAGATGAGAAACTTTTGCACTGTGCTTGCCTAGTGCAGAGCCTGGCACTTAGCAAGGGCTCTCTGGGATAGCTGCTGCCATTAGCGTTATTACTGAACACTAATGAACCCAGCACTCTAGCCGCTGAGCTGAGGCTAGAACCCCTGGCTCTGGCTCCAGGCCCAATATGCTCATACCAGAGCCCCACAGGCTCCCAGCCTCCATTCTCATGCCCACCAGAAGCCAAGTGAGGGTGTTGGCATCATAATCCCTCCCCCTCATCTTAGGCCAGGGGCCCACTTGGCATCAGTCCAGGAGCCCACGCAGCACAGCCTGCGCCTGCAGCAGATGGGTGGTGGGGGGAGTCGTGTTCTTCTGATTCAGACGTTGGGATGAAGGGGCGCTCACGCACGATCCAGGGAGCCCACCTCCTCCCTGGCCTTCTTGGCCACGGCAGTGTTGGTGGCTCTGACAAAAGAACAGCTTGTGCGCTGACTCCCCCTCCCCCCAGCCTGCACGTTTTTTCTCTTTGGAACAGCATCTGTGTAAATAGCCCCGACGCCTGTTCTTCCTGGCAGGCCTTCCTTCCTTGGAAGAGGGAGGACACTTGGCTAGAGAAAGATGATGTTGGCTCTAGGAATGTCAGCTTTGCCCGGCTCAATCATCGTAGACAATACAAAGGACTTCTGCCTCGATTTCCCATCTGTGAAACAGGGATACTAAGGGCGCTAACCTCAGCATAAATACATACACAGTGCCAAGGATGGGCCTGGAGCGTGGTCTCATTCAGTGTGTCCCCCTCTGGCCTGAAGCTTGGCATAGAGGGTGATGGTTGAGCACAGAGCAGTGCAGGGGCTAACTGGATGTCCAGCCATCTCGATTCAGTGGATAGCTGGCTCTGTCTCTCTGCAGGCCCTCTGTGGTCACATGAAGGCTCCGGCAGTAGCCAAGTTTCATGGCTTGCATAATGCTTTTACAGGGCACGACGGGCTGTCAGCCGTCACTTTACTCTTTTTTTTTTCCCCGTCTTTCCATCTGTCCTGGAGATGGACAGAGTGAAATCTGTTGCTCTCATTTTATGGGAGGGGAAACTGAGGGTTTGTGGTTAGTCTGCACCAAAGTCAGGATTTGCAGGCACCTTGGAAGTTAGAATGAGCCCTTGGGATAGCAAAGACAGTGGCCAGATGTACCAAGTGGCTCATCTGTCTATCCCCATACTTGCAGGGCTGAGCAGACATCTGCATGGGTGGGAGGGGGGATAACAATGGTCGGAGCCCCCTTTCCTGAGCCAATCTGGACAGCCCAGTGACTTGGGTCCTATTGCCCCATTTCACAGCCTGGAATGGGAGGCTGATGCCCGGATGCTCCTCACCATAGCAGAAGGGGGGTACTGAGTGTGAGCTGGCACCAGACCCCCTGTGCTTTGAAGCAGCCTCTCCCTCCCAACAAGAGCCACTCAGCAGGCCCAAGGGTAGGTAGGACAGAGAGGGAGAAGGGCTTCCAGAGGGCCTGCTGGGCAGGGGGCCAAGAGGAGCCTTGCAGTGAGTGACAGAGGACGTGGAAGGCCCAGCCTGCCAGGCTCAGTCCCAGCTCTCTTGCTTGCCCCTGGTGTGACCTTGGGTGATGCTCTCACCTAGTTTGTCCATGAAATAGGTACATCGATGGTCCCTACCACACATGTGTGTTAAGTAGATTCAGTGAGTGAACATTTGCAAGGCCCCTGCTGAGGCTCCGACCACAGCTGAGGACATCTGTCCAAGTCCCCCCTCCTACCCCATGGGGCCGAAACTGTGCCCTTGATACCCACTATGGACCAGTCGTTGGGCCAGGCCCTTCCTATATATGCCATCGTTTAATACTGGCCACAGCCTCGCAAGCTGAGCATTCAAAGCTCGATTTTACAGAAGACAAATGATACCAGGGGGATACCCAACCTGCCTGTGCCCTCAAGGTACAGTGGCAGAGTCCAGTCATCAGTCCCTCCAAGTCCTCAGCTCAAAGTCACATTAGTGTCCACAATGGCAACTCCCCTGTTGTAGGCACTAAGCATAACAGTAGCACTTTGACCATCACTATGACACCGGGGACACACTTATCCCCTTGTCATATGGCTAGAAAATGGTCTCAGAGAGGTTAGGGGCTTGCCGGTGTCAACTAGCAAATGTCCAGGCAGGCCAGGACTAGGCCAGTGAGGATGGGGAGGGTCTCCAGCACTTGCTGCAAGCTGTAGGGCCAGGACAGCTGGGGACAGCTGTCCCTCAGGCTCAGGACACTTGAGGAATGCGGTGCTCTTGGTTTTCTGTTTTGCCTTCAGCTGTGTCTTCAGCCCTGCACGTGGTAGGTGCTCATGGAATGTTTGCTCAACGAATGAATCAGGAGAATTCAATTAGCTCACCTAAACCTCAGGGCAGGGCCCAGGGCCAGGCTGAGGGCGAACTTCCCAGGGGCCTGGGCAGAGTGGAGGCAGCTGGCCTGGCAGTGGGGACCACGGACAGGGTGGGAAAGCCAGGGGGATAGCAAAGCCAGAGGAGTGGCAAAGGCCTAATTTCCTAGCAGCTTATTGAATTATTAATCGCGTGCTGATGTTTCCATGACATGTCCACCAGAGACTGTCCCCTCCAAGAGTCAGAACCCGTCCTCATCTGCCTTCCTCTACTCCAAAAGGGGCTTTCTCCAGCAGGAAACGGGAGAGGAGGAAGGGAGGAGACGAGACAGGGACGACTCTAAACACTGTCCTCATCCCAGGCTGGATGGGGGTGTCAGAGTGCACCCTGGAAAACTCTCCCCAAGACAGTAATTACAACAAACAGGCTCCATTTATTTGCCTTTTCCACATAATCCTCCCCACAGCCCTCCAGATAGGTGCATTGTCTCATGAGTAAACAAGTTCAGAGAAGTCAAGGGCTTTTCCCAGGGTCACACAGCACGTTGGTTCCTGAGCTAGTTTTGAACTCTGGGCTGTCTGACTCCAGAGTATGTGATTTTAACTAGCTGCCACCCTGGAACAGCCAGGCCACTGGAGTCTTGTTCCAGAAGCCGCTGGTGTTGCCCCTGGGTCTGGGCCCAGTGCTCATCCAGATTGTGCACAGCCCATTTTAGAGAAGCCTGGTGAGTGAATGAGGCAGGACTAAGACAGTGTGTCCCTTTAGTGACAGGTCAGTGTTCAGCCTCACAGCTAGGAAGGACGCTGACTGCATACTGGAACAACCTGGGAGCCTTTGCAGCCCTCAGGCCAGACCCCACACCCCTGCCACAGGCTGAGATGTCCCCGAGGGCAGGAGCCAGCTCGGCTTGCCACTCACTATGAGGCACCAGCCCTGGGACGCATCTGCTGCCTGGAGTTGGCATTGCCATCCCCATTTTTCACCTGGGAATCGATGAGAAGGGGCGGTGGGCATCTTGGCACCCTGTGCCTTTCCTTTCTCCCCCCAGATGACATCTTGTCCCTTCTCTCTCTGCCCTGTGAGCAGCAGGAGCTCCCAGCCCGTGCAAACCTCTCAGCCACCGCAGCCCCTGCCCCCGTGGCGCCCACCGTTCTGCACTCCAAGATGGACCAGCTAGAGGGACAGCTGCTGGCCCAAGTGCTGGCCCTGGAGAAGGAGCGTGCAGCCCTCAGCCACAGCAGCCGCCGGCAGCGGCAGGAGGTGGAGAAGGAGCTGGATGCCCTGCAGGACCGCCTGGCCGAGCTGGAGCACGGTGAGTCTGGGCCCCAGGGAGGGCATTGCAGCCAGGCCTCAGTCCTCGGAGGGGTCCTTGCGGGGCAGATCTACTCAAAAAAACATATTCTTGCTCTCCAGGGGCTCATTCTGGATGGGAGGGTGAGGAGGCAGCTGTGGAACACAGGAGGGAGAGAATAATTGAGGGATATTATCATTATCAAGGTTATTATTAACGGTTACCATTTTCTGGCACTTTCTATGTCGTGGGATTGGGCTAAGTACTTGGCACATCAGCTGAGTTTAATTTTCACAGTTTTTACAGGTGAGGAGACTGAGGCTCAGAGAGGTCAAGTGACTTGCTTAAGGTCACACAGCCAATAAGAGGTGGATCTAGAGTCCGGTGGTTCTCAACCTTCCTAATGCAGCGACCCTTTAATACAGTTCCTGTGGGTCGCTACCCACAGTTTGAGAACCACTGATTTAGACCTTAAGCCAGGCAGGACTCCACAGTCATGCATTTAACCCCACACAAAATAGCACCTTTGATGAATCAGTCAGGATTTTGTCTTCTGTTTACCACCTGGGCCTGGCACCGCCGTGGGGTCAGAGAAACATAATGGACGGTGTGAGCATGAGGAGACCTCGCTCCTGGATCCACTTCTGTCATTGGTTTGCTCTAACCTTGGAAGGTCAATTCCTTTCCTCAGCCCTTAGTTTTACTCATCCGAGAAATGGGAGGTGTTGTTGAGACTCATGAGCTCTTGAGGATGGCTCTTAAGAGGCTTATAGACATGAGGGAACCATGAGCAATTAGCAAGGACAGCTTAGGTAAGGAACAAGAATTCAGGAGAAGACAATCCAGGTGGCCTCCTGGGGGAGGTGAGCCTCAAGCTAGTTCTTGAAAGCAGAGGTGGAGAGCACAGTTTGGAATGGAGGAGCCATGGCAGAGGCAAGCTTCAGGGGAGGGATGGGCCTAGGGGGTTGGCACAGCACCCTGGCTGAAGCACAGGGACAAGAGAGGCAGCCCCCGTCCTACCCAGTCCTGGTCTCACTGGTCCCTCTCCATGGAGTTTCCAAAGAGATCAGGGGAAATGCCCTTGAGAGGCTGCAGGGAAGAGAGGAGGAAGGTCACCCAGTTGGACATCTGTGTGCCCAGGTGCAAGTCACCTCCCTTCTTGGGGCTCAACTTCCTCATCTAAGTAGTTTTAAAGAGTCCATCAGTGAGCACCTTCTCTCTTACTGTGAAGCATCCTGTCAACCTTCACTCCAAGCCCAAACCAGATGCAGGAATTCTGGGTCCACATCCCTGGCCTCCACCCAGAACCCACAGTCCTTACTAACTGGGTGAGGGGGATTCACCAGGAGTTAGAAATGATGAAGTAACAGGCAGATGGCAGTGCCCGTGACTCCTACCCTGTGTGTGGCGGTGACTCTCCAATCCGCCATGCCCCTGCAGGTAGCCCTCTGATAGTCAAGACATAGAAGGCCAGAAACTCTGAGTTGGAAGACACCTTGAAGATCAAGGTGTCCAAGATTGTTTTGTTCAAATCCCAGCTCTGCCATTTACTATCTTTGTGACTTGAGAAGATTACTTAACCTCTCTGTGCCAAGGTTTCCTCATCTGTAAAATGAGGATTTATAATAATATCTCATGAGGTTGTCACAAGGAATGAAATAAGTATGTAAAAGCACTTCAAATGGGTGCCTGCCACTTACAAAGCATGTAGTGAAGCTCATTAAATAGGAAAAATTTAAAAACTGGGTCACCACAACTGAGTGTTTACTATTGGCCAGGCCCTTTCTGTACTCTGCCCCCTCAACCTGGGAGGGAGGAAATAGTATTACCCTATTTTTCTGAGGAAACTGAGGCCCAGAGAGGCTAAGTTTAACTCGTTAAAGGTCACATGAGTGGGAAGTGGTGGAGGTGGGATTTGAACTTAGGGCATCTCAGGTCCAGAGCCCTTTGGCTTTTACCATGCCCCTCAGCACAAAGGCAGAGCAGAGAAGGCTCTGAAGGCACCTGGCACATAGCAGGTGCCCGGGAACTGTTAGCTCTCATTCTGGAGTGTGTCCACTCTACACTTGTCGGCGACCACTGACTCCAACTGTATCTGCCTTGCCCACCTTCAGGGTCCTCAGCCTACAGCCCCCCAGATGCCTTCAAGGTCAGCATCCCCTTCCGCAACAACTACATGTACGCCCGCGTGCGGAAGGTGCTGCCCGAGCTCTACGCGTTCACCGCTTGCATGTGGCTGCGATCCAGGTCCAGTGGCACTGGCCAGGGCACCCCCTTCTCCTACTCGGTGCCCGGGCAGGCCAACGAGATTGTGCTGCTGGAGACAGGTCATGAACCCATGGAGCTGCTGATCAACGACAAGGTGGGCAGTGAAGCAGCGATGGTGACCCCTGAGGGAGCCCCTGCTCTATGCTGAGCCCAAACGTGGGTCAGTTCTCTTTGTCCCCCTGCTCGGCATATTCAGCATACATACTGTGTCTGGGGTGGGGGTGGGTGGGAATACAAAGACAGTCTAGACATGGGGCTGGCTGAACAGGCCCTTGTGTCCAACAGAGGCTGTAAGTGTTGTTCCCATTCTACAGAGGAGGCAAGTGAGGCTCTTGGAGATTCAGTGACTTCTCTGATGACACACTTGTGAAGTCAGGGCAGAAGGGTCTGCTCCAGGGCCCCGCTTATTCTCCTTCCCTGTTCCCTTCATCACCCCCTGGCTGCGGTCCTTGGCTTTGCCCAAGTTCTAGGTGTAGAGAGAAGGAAGAAAGTGAGGTGCAAAGACCCACCTGGGGAGCAGAAGGGAGTAGAAGGAAGAAAGTGAGGTGCAAAGACTCCCCAGGGAGTAGAAGGGAGGACGAGCCAGCCCCTCTGCCCCTCCCCACTGTGGAGAGTAGAGCAGTGCCGTGGGCAGGCTCTGGGGCCTACATGCTGATTTGCATTCTGCTTCTGCACCATAACCACAACCATCACCTTGTCACTTACCCGCCCTGCACCTCAGTTTCCTAATCTGTACAGCAAAAGTGATAATAGCCCCTACCTCATAGGGCTGTAGTGAGAAGCAAGTGGCTTTAGTACCTGTGGAGGGCTTCAAGCAGAGCCCAGCACTGAGTGAGCATTGGCGGGTGTGAGCTGCTCTCATTGTGCCCGGCAGTGCTGACCAGAACTTTACTCATATCGTCACCCTTGACTTTCCTCCCATCACTGGGAGGTGGGCACCCTTATCCTTCCCATTTTGCAGATGGAGAAGCTGAGGCTCAGGAGGGGTAAATAATGCTCCCTGGCCACACAGCTGGTGAAGGAGTGATGCTGTGATTTGGGGTCTTGGGTTCCAGAAACCACCCTGTAACCTCTTCCCTACCTTGGTGAAAGGCAGGACCTTAAGGACAAGCCTCGGGTGGGAGGAATATCTTAACACTCTCATCCCCTTTCCAAAGTTGCCACCCACCTGCAACATTGCTTTGGGCCTGGCAGTTATGATGATCTATTGAGACCCCTCTGGAAATACAGATGCCACATCTCACACTGCCCTGTGACTAGCCCGTAGCCACAGAGAGCCGCTAGGATTGGTGAAGACCATCAGAACCCAGCTCAGCAGAAGGTGCCTTTCATGGGCATCCTAGAGGAGAAAGAATAGGAAAGAGAAAGGCCCAGAGGCCAGTGAATTTCTCTTGTGGCCCTATAAACCCTACAACCCCCAGAGTGCCTGGAACGCATCTAGTTCCTGCTTCCCTGTTCCCTTCATCACCCCCTGGCTGCGGTCCTTGGCTTTGCCCAAGTTCAGAGCTCAGCTCTCTTTAGAGGGAATTCAGCACCCTGGACAAGGCACTGCACAGCCCTGTCCTGGGAACCTCTGGAGTCCCTTTGAGAGCCAAACTCAGACTGCTCACTGTTCCCCTTTTATTCCAGCCCCTAAGCCTTTGCCCCCACCATGCCTAATAGAGGAATGGTCAGATTCTGTTGTTCTTCCAGACAACGTGTCTCCTGTTCCCATGCCCCTTCTTCGTCCTCGGCCATCACACAGCCTTTGTCCCTCCCTCGTGGCCCCCATGTTGTTATGTCTGCCAGTATTGTCCCTGAAGTCCTTCCCTCCTGTGCAACTCTACTCACTTAAGGCTCAGACCTGATCCATGTTCCCATTGTCCAGAACAAGGCCTGGCACAAAGTAGGCCTCAGAGAATGTTACATTAAACTGTGACCTCAGAGAACTTATGAGGTGAAAAAGCCCTCTGGGAGCACAAATCCCCAGACAGCAAGTACCTTTCATCTCACAGGCCAACCCTAATCAATCAGCAGTGGTGTCTCAGAGCACTGTAATGGAAAGAGCGTGAGGCTGAGTCTAGGCTCGTGAGTGATTAGCCATGTCTGCCTTGGGTGGAAGAAGAGGTAGTGGCTGTGTCAATGCCATTTCTCTCTCTCTCTTTTTTTTTTTGAGACAGAGTCTCACTTTGTCGCTCTCGGTAGAGTGCTGTAGCGTCATAGCTCACAGCAACATCAAACTCTTGGGCTCAAGTGATTCTTTTGCCTCAGCCTCCCAAGTAGCTGGGACTACAGGCGCCCACCACAATGCCCGGCTATTTTTAGAGACAGTGTCTTGCTCTCGCTCAGGCCAATCTCAAACCCGTGAGCTTAGGCAATCCACCTGCCTCAGCCTCCCAGAGTGCTAGGATTATAGGTCTGAGCCACTGCCCGCAGCCTGCTGTCTCTTGTCTGACCTTCTCACTTTACAGATGAGGAAAGAGCCCAGAAAGGGAAGAGCAGCCTCCCCAAGGTCACACGGAGATTGGTGGCAGAGTTGGACCAGTGCCTGGTCTCTGAGTCCAAGGTTCACTGTGCCACTGCCAGTAGGGGGGCCCTGGGTGAGTTCAGTGTGAGATACTGCTTCCACCCAGCATGACCATACAGGCCTGATAGAGAGTGAGCAAACTGCCTAGAAACAACTGAAAACCCAAACTCGATAGTCCCTTGTGGTCTGAGTGGAGCTGCTTGTTTTGGTCTGTGGGGAAAGAGTGGAGAAGGGTCAGGGAAAGCCACTGGGCTGGGAGGAAGAAGAGCATGAAGTGAGGCATTGGTCACTCCCTGGAAGGGAGGACATGGGTCTCCCTATCCCCCACCCCACTACTTCAGCCTTGAGCCTTGTGGCACCTCTGACCTGAGGTTGTGGAACCTGTGTCCAGGTAGCCCAGCTGCCCCTGAGCCTGAAGGACAATGGCTGGCACCACATCTGTATCTCCTGGACCACAAGGGATGGGCTCTGGTCGGCCTACCAGGACGGGGAGCTGCAGGGCTCTGGCGAGAACCTGGCTGCCTGGCACCCCATCAAGCCTCATGGGATCCTTATCCTGGGCCAGGAGCAGGTAAGGCTCAAGCTGGTATTGAACTTAACCACACCATTCTGCAGATGGGCAGCCTGAGGGCCAGAGAGCAGAGACACACCCAAGGAACTAGCACCTTGGGGACGGGGCTGAGCCTTGGGGGGTGGGGCTTCAGCAGGGATGGGGCAGGGCTTTTGCTGGGCCCTCGCCTGAGTGCCTGCCTGTCTTTTCTGCTCCCTCACCCCGTGTTTCTCCTGTCTTGTTCTTTTGTCCCAGGATACCCTGGGTGGCCGGTTTGATGCCACCCAGGCCTTCGTCGGTGACATTGCCCAGTTTAACCTGTGGGACCATGCCCTGACACCTGCCCAGGTCCTGGGCATTGCCAACTGTACCGGGCCACTGCTGGGCAACGTCCTTCCCTGGGAAGACAAGCTGGTGGAGGCCTTTGGGGGTGCAACGAAGGCCGCCTTTGATGTCTGCAAGGGGAGGGCCAAGGCATGAGGGGTCACCTTGTCCAGGGCCCCTCATTTGCCTGCCATTTTGGGGACCTTGGGGGGCACATCCCCTCCATAGCCTGTCCACACACTGGCCTTCCCTCCTGCCTACTCCTGGCCGTGCCTCCATTTCCCCTCACCTGTACCCACATGTCCAGAGTGCCCTGCCCTGTGAGCGTGTTCGCTAACCCCACCTGGATGGGGACAAGCATCTCAAGTCACCAGGTGGAGCCTGGGGTGAGTCTAGGCTCTGCCCATCCTCCTGGATTGCACTGGAGTTGTCTGTTACGTTCCCGCATTCCATCAGTCACATCTGATCCCACCGATCCTTACCACATTCCCCACAGGGCTGTTGTAGGGGGAGGACCACGACAGTCTGTAGAAGGGGATGACAGACACAAAGGAGATCAGTCTCCCCCTCCTCCATCTTCCTACCAGCTGCCAGGGAAAGGCAGCAGGATCTTGGTGGAGCCTCCCCACCCCACCCCCGCACCTTGCCTCCTTCTCTTCCTCTTTCCTCCCTTTTCTGTGTGCGGTGGTTTGAATGTTGGTTCCATGCCTCCCCGGCCCCACCTGTTTCCAGGACATTGCTTTCCCAGTTCCAGCCTGAAGGGTTAGGGACCAAGATCTCGGGAGGCCAAAGGACCTGGTCATTCCTTGTGCTCACCGATAGCTACGGCCACTGGCACAGTCACACACACACTCCTGTGCCAAGGACAGGGCTTGGGCCACTTCTGCCTTGTCTGGAAGCAGCTTAAGGCCTATGCATGGTGGCCCAGAAGACTCTGTCCCCAGCAGAGCCACATTACCTGCCCACTCTGTCCTGGGGAGGGAAGAAAGAAGCTGACAGGATGGGGAGAAGCATTAAGTAATGGGCAACACTGGGCAAGAGGGAGCAGCCCTTGGGTCCCAGCTAGCCATGCTAACCTGCCGCGTCGCCTTCTGTAGGTCCCTGCTCTCTCTGGGCCTGGCCTTCCTCACAGGTGAGCCGAGGCCTTTGCTTTGGTCATTTACCAAGAGCTCTCCAGACAGAGTGTGAGGTGGTCTGTGATTCCAAGTGGATAGAGTGGGGAAAGCCTGGGTACCCACCTGGTGACAGTGGTAGGTCCTGGGACTGGGCAGGAGATGCGATCAGATGGTCATGGATTGGGGTCAGTATCTGGCCACAGAGGGCCAAGGGCAAGGTTCAAGGGCGATCCATCTCACCCGTGGCTTCCCCCAGCCTGGCACCTCTTTGAGAGTGTCTTGAAGGGCTGATGGCTTCCCAGTCCTCACCCTGGAGTCCTTACCACTTCCCCCAAGACAGTGTAAGAATATCAGAGCTGAGAAAAGCTATCTAGTCTGACCTTTTGCTTGTGAGAGATGGGGAAGAACACAGAGAGGGCAAGTGTCTTGCACAGGATCACACAGCACTATGAGGCTCTTCCCCCCCCACACACACCAGGCTGCCTGTCTGTGAGGATCTTTAAGTCAAGACCTTCAAGTGAGAGGGTGGACATCTGTAAGTCCAGGAGGCTTTTCAACATGATACCTGGAGCATCTTCCTATACGTAACACCCAGACATCTTGGCACCATGCTCAGGAAGTGAGGGAAGGAGGTTCTGATCCCTGAGCACTGTGGCAGAGCAGAGAACTGGGGCACACAGGTGACTCCCTGTTGGTCACCTACCAGCTGTCTGAGCAGCTGCAGCCTTCCTGACTCAAGTGGGCACTGGTATCTCTTGCCTCCTTTTTCTTCTATCTCCACTTCCTGCAGCCACTTAGCCTGAGACATGATATAAGAGCTGCAGGCTGTGGGGCCTAGTGCCATGGAAGCTTCTCCAAGACTTGTTGCCTCTGGCCCCTAGATCCTTGTTTCCATTCCGAGAGCACATACAGATTGCTTAGCATCTCCGGTCCGACTCCCCTCAGAAGAAAGAGTGATGGCGGGCTTCAGCCAGGCCTGCTGAGATCTGGGTTGCCCTGGTAACAGCCAATGACATCAGCCCAAGTGCTGGGTCAAGTGTCTCATCATAATGACATGCTCTGTTGCTGGGGTGACGGCAGAATTCGGAAGGTAGATTTCAGGAACACTGAGCTTTATCTGTTTCTCTTTCAAACTAGGTAGCTTCTCCCAAGAGAAGGCTAGAGTCTTAGGAAGGAGGTGACAGCACTGGCTCTGTCACTTGAGCCTACCCAAATGCACCACCCCAAGTCCTTTATGCTTGTCACAGTGGTGATGAGACATCTGATACCAAGCCTCATTCCTGTGCTGAGTCACCCTAGTGAGCACTCCAGAGAGACTAGGGACAAGTCAGAGTGGTTGGCGTGTGACCCTTGTTTGGTGAGGGGCTTGGCTCCCCATTTATAAAGCCCCCCCATCCATCTGTTCTCTGTCCATGCACGTGCACCTGTTGTTTGGACCCCAATTTTGATATCTTCTGCCCATGGGCATGTCCAAGAGGAGCTGAAGAGTGCTCAGTCACATCCTGAGCTGCACTGGCGGACATGGGTGATAGAACCCGTGTGTGTTGTGCCGTGTTTAAGCATCTGGTACTGCACTGAACACGTGACCGGCATCATCTTGTTTATCCTCACAACACAGTTGTGAGTTTGGAATGTTTTTAGCCTCATTATACCGGTGAGGAAACTGGGGCACAGAGAGGTGATGTAACCTGCCCGATGTCATTCAGCTAGCAGGTGATGGAGCCCAGAATTCAAACCAAAGCAGGTTACATTAAGGGGCCACCACCAGCAAGAGGGGACGAGGACCCCTAATGCTGCATAGAGTAGGATTTGGGCCCCATTGCTCCCGGTGTGTTTCAGCCTTCAGGGAAGTGCCTGGCCCCATTCACTAGACCCCGGGGTTTGAGGTGGAGGAACAGAGGCATGGGATGGGCCGGGCCCAGGGCCAGGGTCCCCTAGGTGAAGTTGTCAGGCAGGGTTCAGCCCTTCTCTAGCTCAGTTGGAGTTTCCAGGAGAGCTGAAAAGGAAGTTGAATGTCCCTCAAGAGTCCAGGAAGGGGAGGGAAACTGCTGTTCCTTAAACTCTTGCTTTGGGCTGAGCCCTGTGCCAGGTGCTTCACAGCTGTTATCTGCCAGATTTTCCCACCTCCGTGGCATGTGGTGTCTCTACCAACATCCCAAGGGGACATTCCCCTTGCCACAACTTTGCATGATCTAGGACCACAGATTTGGGCAGGAAGGGCACTTAGAGACCAAGGCCCTTGTTTTACAGATGAGGAAGCCGAGGCCTGGGGAAGGTGAGCAGCTTTCAGCCGGATATGGGAATAGGAGCCCAATTTCCTGACCATGTCACTTTTCTCCAGGACACAGTGGCCTCTCCCTAGAACTGGGTCCCTCCTTGTCTACACATCCCAGCACCCTTGGCCTGAGCAAACTGGGGAAGGGGTCCTCCTCCAGAGAAGGGGTAACTCTTCACCCCCTTATTCCAGCTACCTGCCACCCCAGACCCTACCTCCCACCCTGATTCCTGACCCTTCACCCCTGGGTAGGGAAGGGGCTCAAGTAGGCCCAGACTGAACGTAAGTGAGCATGTCAAGTTGTCCGACACTGTGACATTAGTGCACCCGACTGACAACCCCCCAGCCCTGCCTTCCTCTCTCTCCTTAATTTGTACATAAAGTGACATGAGATGCAACATGCGTGTGTGAGTGTGTGTGTGTGTGAGTGTGATTTCTGTCATGGTTTTTGTTATTTTGTTTTTGTAAATTCGAATGTTCAAAATAAACATGCTGTTTATGCTGAGGCTCTCCTTTGCAGGGGGTGGGACTACCCCATGGGTGCCGGGCAGGAAGGGAGGGCTAATTTGGGCAGGGTGACAGGTAAAGGCAAAGACTGGCCCAAAGCCTCACTCGGCCCTAGAGGTCCTGCCTGGCCCCAGGCTCAGGCACACGCCGTTTCCCAGGATCTATGCAGGAGGGTTACAAGGAACACAAGTCCCACATGAAAAGTGTCCTAGTTCTGATAACTGAGCTTTGGCCTCATTCCTAATACCCCATCCACACCTTGTGCCCCAGTTCTGGGATTCGGGTCCCTGACTTATTTCCTGGGACCCAGTCTGCCAGAGTCACTTGCCTGGACCCTTGCCTGGTCCTAGGAGATGGGGCAGTAGAGAGGGGAGGTCTCTCTTGTACTCAATCTTCCCCCTCCACATACTCTACCTGGATGCCTCTGACATATGTGACCTCTAGACTGGACTCTCTGGCCGGCATCAAGGTCAGCCACTCCTACCCTATCCCTCCAGAACCCTGGAAGGGTCCAGATCTACAACCCTCAACCACACCCTCCCTGTTCGTACCATATTAGGGCACAAAAGCTTCACCCTTCTACTCTATCAATATTGTCAATGTTCTTGGTTGGACCTTGTCCTCAGGTGACCCCTGTAAAAATCCAGGGGGCTATTCAGGGGTCATGAGGGTCACACACCAGCAGGGCACGGCTTCCTAGACTTCCCTGAAGCTTCCCAAACTTCCAACAAGAGTGTCATCTTGGCACCCATGCTCAGGAAGTGAGTGAATTCACCTGATGAGGACAGGAGGTAGGTAGAGCTGGAAGGGGCATTTTAAACAGGAAAACTGTATTTGAAGTCTGCTGGATTATCTGAAAACTCTATGTGCTTTTTTCATTCTACTCGGGAATGAATCAGATTTGTTTTAAAATAAAAATGTTTTTAATTACCACTGAGCAAAATTAAGCCGCAGACAGCTACGCCTTGTTTATCCTCTCTTGCACTGATTTACTTGCAAACACCCTCTTTCCCTCTGTCCCACTCAGCTGGTGATGTCCAACCCTGGTGAAACCCTGCAGTCCACCTGCTGCATGCCAGCACCTGCACAACTAAATGCAGATGCAAAGAGCATGAGGCTCAAATGCGTGAGGATGCTCATTTTCAATTCATGGCCAAGGGGCCAGATTGCCCTGCAATCTCAGTACACATTCCAAAACGGCTGTATTATATCTTCTCTCTCCTCAAATCTATAGCCCTCTACCACCAGTCCTGTCTGCTTAGGGGTGACCTTACCTCCTAGTTCACTGAAGAAATTATCAGTCCAGTCTTCCCCTGTCACCTCTCCACCAAGTCTGCTCACAAACCCGCACTGTCCCCAGATTCTCCAGCTTCCCTTATCACTCTGAATGAACTGCCCCCATGCCTATCAGAGGTGCTGTGTACCAGACCCCTTCCACTTTACCTTCTCAACATTTCAATTCTTGACTTACCAACTTGCCTAAATGGTCATCCCAATGAGTATGTGAGTTGGCTTAAGTATCTCTAAACAAAACTCACACCTGAAGCCCATACCCTCTGCATCCATCACCCACTTCTTTTCTCCTTCGCTGCAAAACTTCTTCAAAAAGCAAGCATGTCAAGGGTCCCCAAGACCATCCTCAGGCTTAGTGATTCACCAGAGATTCAGAAAAGCTGTTAAATGCATAGTTATGGTTCATTATATTAAAAGAATATAGATGAAAATCAGCAAAGGAAAAAGTGCAGAGGTCAGAATCCAGAAGACAGCAGGAACAAAATTCCAGTGGTTCTCTCCCTAAGTCCTAGGGGTAGCACTTCATTCTCCCACAAGTAGACAGAATTGTCAACCAGGGAGGCTCACTTGAGCCTTGGTGTCCAGGTTGGTACTGGGGGTCAGTCACGTGATGACCTTAACAACTTAGTCCCCAGGACACCCCTTGCAGAGGTCAAACTGAG
Source organism: Perodicticus potto (assembly GCA_963574655.1). Classification (NCBI taxonomy): domain Eukaryota; kingdom Metazoa; phylum Chordata; class Mammalia; order Primates; family Lorisidae; genus Perodicticus; species Perodicticus potto. The sequence continues at coordinate 19,284 of CAUYRH010017945.1, forward strand.
ACAAATGACTTTTTTACGTAAACTATCTGGTATGACCCCAAGTATACAAGGTAGTCTCATCAGGCAGGGTATACCCAGGGCTTAGACATTATCTACTGGGAGCTAGTCGAGGCCTAGTCCTTCTTTGCCAGGTTTGATCAGCCCAAGATTGCTGAGTTAATCTTTCACTCCACAGTGAGTCTTCAGTCTTTGTTGCCATGTCCTCCCTCTCTCATCACACCTTAGCCAGTTCCCACCAGGCTGCTGCCCCTACCATTCATCTAGGCTCTTGTCAAGGCCAACAATGACTTCCACGTTACAAGATCCAATGGTCAGGCCTCTGCCCACCTTCATCTAGCAGAATTAAGCTGCATACAGCTCCTTCCTGCTTGGAAAACTTTTTCTCTTGCCCCCCCCAAACACACCCTCTCCTAGTGTTCCTTCTGCCCCAGTGGTCCTCATTCCACATGGAAGCACTGATTGCTGGGCCCCACTGCTAGAGTTCTGAGGCAGTAGATTTGGGATGGGGCCGAGGATTGGCTTCTGTGGTTCTGAGGATCACATCATCACCCAACTGTGCTCAAGACAGGAAAAAAGGGAGGTGATTACCTCATCACACCTCTTTTTTCATGAGAGAGGAAAACTTCCCCAGGAGCCCCCAGTAGGTAGTTATGTGTCATTGGCCAAAGGAAGGTCACATGCTCACCTCAAACCCATCTCAGACAAGAGATATGGGAGCACTGTGACTGGTTTAAACTGGGCAGGATTCATCCACTGGGGCTGGGCCCATCTTCTCTGAGTACTTGTTCCTCAATATCCACACTCAACAGCAACTCTCACAGCAAAGAAGGCCAGGAAGATGGCTGTTGGGTGGGTAGGCAGACTCAACATCTATGCTTACCTGCTCCCTTACAAACAGAATCCAATCCTACTGCAGGCAACAATATGCCCCACTAAAAATATATTAGCTTCCATTGTAGCTAAAGACCATCACAGGGCCAGGTGTGGTGGCTCATGCCTATAATCCTAGCACTCTGGGAGGCCAATGCAGGTGGATTGCCTTAGCTCAGGAATTTAAGACCAGCCTGAGCAAGAGTCTCTACTAAAAATAGAAAAACTAGGAGTGGGCACCTATAGTCCCAGCAACTGAGGAGGCCGAGGCAAGAGAATCACTTGGGTCTAAGAGTTTGAGGTTGCTGTGAGCTATGACACCAGGGTTGACTAAGTGAGACTCTGTGTCCAAAACAAAACAAAAAGCAAAAAAACCATCATGGGACAATGATCTGACCAAGATGCCAGATGCAAGAGGAGTCCTCTCTTAAAGGTGCTGACCTGGCTGGCAATCAGTGGTTTGCCCCTGGTCCTTCCCCCTTTTCCTGACTGGGATGCAAGTGAGATGCTAGGGCGTGGAGGTGTGATGGTGCAGCAGGGTGCTTGATGAGGCCATAGAACAGTGATTTTCAACCAGTGTGCTGCAAGAGGATTATAGGTATGCTGCAAAAATTTTTAATGATAATTAATTAGGCAGGGCAAGATGGCTCATGCCTGTAATCCTAGCACTCTGGGAGGCCAAGGTGGGCAGATCACTTGAGCTCAGGAGTTCAAGACCAGCCTAAGCAAGAGCGAGACCCCATCTCTATTAAAACAAAAAATTAGCTGGGTGTTGTGATGGGCACCTGTAGTCCCAGGTACTTGGGAAGCTGAGGCAAGAGAATCACTTGAGCCAAAGAGTTTGAGGCTGCTGTGAGCTATGATGACACCATGACACTCAACCCCAGGGTGACACAGTGAGACTCTGTCTCAACAACAACAACAAAAAAGAATGAAAGAAAGAAAGAAATTTAAAAATCATTAATTATTTTGAAAACAGTTCAAAGCACAGTAAGTCTATTTTTTGCTCTTTTTTTTTTTTTTTTGATCAACCTAATTTAAGCATGCCACAAAGTTTTACTATAGGTTCAAGTGTGCAGTGAGATGAAAAAGGCTAAAAAACAGTTCCATAGAGACTCATGTCAGCTAGCCCTGAATTACTTCTTGTTACGGGAGAAAAACAAAAAACAATGAAATAGTTTGAGCCACTATTTTTCCAATCTCTGTTACTTGCTAACTGGTTCCAGGGTGTCCACCATCAGCCATTTTAAACAGTGGGCGCAGCACAAGAAAGGAAGGAGCTGGCACACAGGCTGAGTCTTGGAGATTGACGAGAGCTGAGTCTGGAATAAATAGCGTTAGACCCCATGCACTTGATTCACTCACTCAAATCTTCATCCATGAAACATTTCCTGAGTACCCACTCTCTATCAGGTCCTGTGTGAAATGTGGGATGAAGATGAACAGGACAAGGTCCTTGTTCTCCAGGCACTCACAGGGGGAAACAGAAAATAAAACCCCAGTACCAAACAGTGAAGAATGACAGGAACAAGCACCAGAAGAGATGGGAAGTGATAGGATGCAGCATGTACAAGCTTAGCCCAAAAGCTTATGGACTCATATAACCAAAATGAAGGAAGGGAGCACAGAGGGAGAATGAGGACAGAGAGAGAACACCTGAGCAAAGGCAGGGCACTGAGAAACAGCCCAGGGTGAGCGTTGGCATAGCAAGGGCACAAAGCCCAGGGCCTGGAGTAGCAAGGAGCTGGAGGAGCCTGTGGGCCATGTCATGGGAAGAAATGAATGCTAGGACATGGCATGTGGATGTCACCATAGGCGATGGGAAGCCATGGAGGGAGGGAAGGGATTGTTAAAACAGGAATGCAGGGTGAGATTTGGGTTTTGGAAGCGTCATGTTGACTGTGATGTGTAGGATGGATTAGGGAAGGGCAAGACTGCAGCCAGGGAGTCCCATTAGGAAGTTGCTGCAATGATGCCATTCGCCAAGATCACGCACACACAAAAAAATAGTGTAAATGGGACGATGATGTTATGCACTTGGAACACAGCCAGAAAGGGTTGTTATCAGGAGACAGTTTGGAGTCAGAACTGGCAGGTCTATGATCAACTGGAGGTGGGCAATGGGCAGAGGAAGTGTGAAGGGTGACTTCCTGGTTTCTGATGGAGACAGCCAAGTGGGCAGTGGTGTCATTTGCTGAGACGGGAAATGCAGGGTGAGGAGACTGGAGGGAGATGATTGTTTTAATTTGAGTTGGAAGGGGAGGTTCTGCTGGAAATGGCCAGGGGGCAGGTGGAAATTTGGGCCGAGAGATCCAGGAAGGCCTAAACTAGAGAGAGAAATACAGAAGCCACCAGAATTTAGGACATTGATAATGGAAAATGATGAGAGTGGATGAGATCCCCAAGGGAAAGTACTTACAGCACAATTCTCAACAAGACATGCATGGGTAGCATAACTCCCTGGGAGAGCATTCACTGGGGAGAGGGGTGCATTTCCAAAGTGCCCACTCCACCCTCAGTTCTAGTAAGAGAATGAGGGGGAATACTGTTACTGATAAGCAGGTGACCTCAGGTAGAAAGAAATTAGAGACCACTGCTGAGAACAAGGTCAAGATAGGCACAGAGCAAAGGAAGAGCCCAAAAAAGAAAGTGAAAAGGAAGTGAAACTTGAGATGCAGGAGAGCCAGGTTCCCCAGGTGTTTGGATAGAGTTCTGGTTCTCTAGCCTTCCCTTAGTGTGCACCAGGGGTGCTGATAAAAAATATACATTCTTGCCTTTTGCCATTCTGATGCAGCAGGGACCTGAATCTGCATGCTAATGAGCTCTACAGGCATTAACTCTGGGGTAGAGAAGTTCATGAAGGTGGGCATGCCCCAGTGGTCCTCATTCCACATGGGAAGCAGGCCCATGACAGCAGAGGGGATAGGTCCAGCAAGCGGAAGACTAACTAGGTCAATTGGATTGTAAACTTTAGGAGGTCGCTGGTAACCATGGAAGAGCAAAGTTTGGTGGTGTAGTGGGAGGGGAAGCCAGATTGCAATGGGCTGAAGAATGAATGGGAGGTGAGAAAGAGAAGACAGCAAATGTAGACCTCTTTGGGGAGAACTTTGGATGAAAGGCGGAGGCAAGAGCATCATCCCCGCAAAGGCATCTCTTGGAGAAGTTGGCAAAGAGGATTAAGGAAATCTGGAGGCTGAGTCAGAAATTCTACCGACCTTCAGAATGTACCCAGGAGGCAAGCTGGGTATCAGCAAGGGCCTAGCACACTTTAGGAAGCCAACTCTCAAAACCAAGCCTACTGCACTTACCTTCTGTCTACCCACTCCAAATCCAGCCATCTTCCCCACCGGAACAATCTCTCCATAACCCAAATGCGATCATGTTGCTGCCTTACTTGAAACCCTCCAACAGCCACCTCCCCATTCTTACTTCATCCAGAGAGCACTCTAGTCCCTGAACCTGGTGTTCAACCCTTCTGACTACTTCCCTATGTCCCTCTACATCACCACCCTTGTAACCCTCCATCTATACTACATTCACTCTCCATCCAGGCCTGTGGAGCCCACCAGTAGTTCCCCAGTGAATTCTGCTATCCACCCTCATTGGCCTGTAGGTCATATTAGACTCAGCCAACTCATGCACTCTCAGAGTTAGTCACTCTTTTCTTGAAGGGAACCAGAACCTTGCCCACACTCCTACCATAGCACTGGTAGAATGAATTATTTTCTCATCTATTAGTTCAGGAGGCTGTACCCCTGTGCCATCTATGAGATCAAGGTTCTCATCTTACTCCTTTCTGAATCACCAGCACCTAGCCAGGAGGCTGTGCTCCCAGTAGGTGCCAGTAAATGTGGCAGCGAGGATTCACCCCCAGCACTGATCACAAAAAGGTCTTAAATTATGGAGTACCCATGAAAAAAAAATTATGGAGTACCAAATTGACTCTTGGTCCTCCAATCTGTAAATTCTGCACGTTCTCCCCTTCCTGCTTTCCCTGCTCTCCATTCGTACCAATACTTTTAGATTAATTTTCTCTTTTTAATCTCCTAATTTTCTCTTCCAACGCGAAGAAAAGGCAGGCTCTGGACAACCGTGCCCCTCAGTCAGCTGGTACCTCGATTCTTTCCTTTAGCCAGTTATTTAACCTCTCTGAACTTTTGTTGAATGGGATTATGGATACTACTACCTAAAAGTATTGTGGTGAGAATCAAGATATATATAAAGCCATACGTAAATGCTAGTTCTTTTGTGATCCTAAAAAAGTGACAGCTCAGTGTCACAACACCAAATCACGTTCGTTACTTCAAATGAGTAAAGACAATTCCCAAGGCAATACCGGTTTTTGAAGTTTGTTTCTCTAAAAAAGATAACTTCGACACATCCCCACCTCCTCCGGCACACGTAAGACGACTATAAGTGAAGCCGCGCCTCCCTAGCTTCTAAGCTACGCCCCTTTCCGTGTTAACGCCTACTTTTAGGACCTTTCAAGATTGATTGGCATTTTTATTCACCAATAATAAGTGAAATTCCTGTCAACGTCCGGTGAGGGGGCAGGACTTCCTTGCTGGTTGCTAAGACACTCTTGTTTCGCTCCTTGACAACCCTGGCGGGGGTGCGCTGGCTGCGGCCCCGGCTCCGGCCCCCGCGGGAGCAGGTGAGGCCCCGGGGCGCGGCGGGCAGCCAGGCTGGGAGGGCTGACCCGAAGGGAGGACGGGAGGCAACGCGGGGCGGAAGAGGCCTCGGCGGTGGGCCCACCTCAGTCTCTCTCCTGCTTTGCTTTTCCCCAGCCCCAGGTCCTCCAGCCTTCAACCCCCACCCCCACTTCGGGACCTGCGAGCTTTGTCGTGGCAGATTTGCCTTCGCGACTCCGCAGGCCGCTCCTGTCCACCCACCCAAAGCCCTTCCAGCTTCGCGTTCCCACATCCCCACCACCCAACCCTCATTCCTTCCCCTTTGTCCCCCCCCCCCCCACTTTTCACAGAGTAATAACCTTCCCGCGGCTGGGACGGTTGTCGCCACCGCCTCAGCACAGACCACTTGACTTGGGAGGATTCGTATTGGGACTCCTGGCCGATTATTTCCCTTTGGATCTCAGTTTCCCTATCTGCAAAGGAGTAGTTAGTTAGGTTGAGTGATCTCTAAGGCCTCTTCCATTCTGATGTTCTAGGTCGGATGTTGTCCCCCAGTATGTGCTCCCCATGGGAGGCACTGTGTGTCAAAAGAACTTGGCCTACCTAATTTGTATTCCCAGTTGCGGACTCTATCAAGTTACCTAACCTCTTCGGACTCCAGTCTGTGCATATATAAAATCCGTTTTACTACAGTGCATCTCCTTTGGGAATGCTGAGGATAAACATGAATTAAAGTACAAAGTCCAGCTTAGTGTAGATTCAATATATTTGTTAGTTTCTTTCCTTGTCTCTTACTTCCCCCCACATTTTCCTCTTTGGGAAGTGTTACCAACCCTCTTAGTTTGAAATGTTATTTCTCCAGTTGACCCTCAGATCCATATGTCCCGTGTTACCAACCCCCTTGGTTTGAGCTGTTATTTCTCCAG